>JAQGCH010002909.1:0-11630 GCA_034699485.1 Nanhermannia elegantula
CTTTGTGGGGGGTGCCCTATGGACTTTGGTCATTACTCTTTGAGAAATAAAATTTTAGTTTAAAAAATTTCGGGATCCCGGGAAATGAAATTGACTTTTCCCGGGAAGGCCCTTCTCTAGTCTTCAGTGTTATAAAATTTGAGATTTTTTTGTTCTTTTATTTAAAAGGAAATCTCATTATTTTCTAATATTTTGCATAAAAGCTAAATATAAATGTCATTAACAGTTCACTTCATGATTTATAGTTTTAAAACATTTTTTGGAGTTCTTATTCAATTGACTTCAAGAATATACTGTTATTTAATGTATTAAATGTTAAAAAAAAATTTCATAGATTAATGAATTAATTTTTTAATAGAAGTAGTTTTGTATACTTTTGTTAAATAATTCACATTATATTCAATATTTTTGCTAAACAGCTATTATTAGTGTAACATAATCTCAAACAGAGTTGATTGATATTTGAATGTCAGTCAAGTTAAAGCATTACATTCAACGAGATTTAGCAACAAATTAGATATGAATAAAATCAGTGCTTTAGTGAATGAATTTTTAAAAAATAGACCGGAAATTAATGAGTTTGAAGTGTTTAATAATGATTAACATTTTTGATTCATGAATGAAAATAAGTTTGAAGCAATAGTTTTTTCCGCTAAAACATAAGCATTTAATTTAATGTCATGACCGAAGCAAATGTTAATTTCAATAATTAGACAAAAACAGTGATGATTTATCAAAATATATTTAGTCATTGCGTTTAATATACTTAATGTATCGAATGTTTCGCTTAAATTATTATTGAATACGTTAAGACACGGCATTTATGCATAAAATCCTTGAGATTCATAATGAATAGTAGAAAATGTAATGCTTTAACCAAAAAGATGTTGAGAAAGTTTATTACAAGTTTAATAAATAGCATATCATTGAATATTTTGTCTGGTATTTGATTCAATTATTGAACAAATAATAATTTTTTATCTTAAATAGACCTCAAACAGAAACTCACGTGTTTTTCCTATTCCGAGAGTGAGAATAGGAAAGCAATAGATTTTTGGAATAGATACAGCACAATCACTTGCTTTTGCATAATTTATTTGACAGGAATATATATGAATTTTTTACGTCAATTTTATTTATTCGAAGCGATTAAGTCCTAAAATTGAAATGCAGAGTAATTTAAATTCTCAAAATAGCATTAGTTTAATGTACTTATCATTAAGTATTTGTTTCAAATGCAATTTCAAATTGATTTCAAACGCATAAAAAGTTTCATACAATAGTATATCAAAAGTAAAGTTTATTTTCAAAGTAAAAATCAAATCTTTGCAATAATTTGAAATTCTCTATGGCTTCAAATTTTGAAAAACAATTTTTTTTAATGCTGTACTGCACTGTGCTGTGGAATTTTTAAACAGTAATACTGTATTTTACTGTATTTTATTGGAAACTTTATTTTTTCAAAATTAACATACAAACAAACTAAATGATAATTAGTTCTTATAAAAAGCATTTTATCAACATTTTCAGTATCAAGTGTTCAACGATTTTTACTTAAAGTTAAATATTATGCGTGAAAATGCGTTCACTTCAAAGATTATTTATGGTTATTGAGAAAAGTTTGAGATTTATGGCGCAATCACTTGATTTTGAATGTTTTAGATCAAAAAAATTTTTAATAGCTATGCTTTGTTTTTCAGTAAATAAAGAATTTCTGTAAATTTGAGTAAACAGTAATTTTCAGCAAATTACAGATTACTGTACTGTATCTCATATATATTTTACTGTACAGTACAGTAATTTTGAATATACTGTTTTTTTATTGTTGAAAAGCTCTAGTTGAGACACTCATAGCAGGCAGTGGGGCAAATGGTCATCTGCCCGACCATGGAGTTTACAAATAAATTTCAGGTTTGCTCACAATATAATAAAATTTTAAAGTTTTTTTATATCGTTTAATAATAATATTTATTTCTGGTCCAAAGACATGTCATAGGCTCCCAATTTACGAGATTATAAAATAAAATATTTCTTAACCCTTGACCTCAACTGACCAAAACTCCTGACTAAAGTTGTAGTACAAGTTTGAGTGAATATTATAATAATTACATTATAAATATTAATGCAATGATAGACATAAAAGTTAGTTTCCGCTAATCTTCAAGTTTATAAAGAAATGTAAACATAATATATAGTAAATCAAAGTTATATACATTTATTTGCAAAAAGTGAAAGTTGGAAACTTAGCATAAAAATAATGCTAAATAAGTGTTGAATAAAATTAATTTTAATAATAAATTGAAAAATGAAGTCTTTTTCGTTCAATTCAAGAATATTCTGGTTCTCACTAAAAACACATATTCAATGCTAACTTTAAGGTTTGAATACTATATCACATATAGTTTTGCAATAGAAATATGAATTCATGCGTTTAATAATTAAATTCTATTTCGTTTTTCGTTAGTCATCACTAATTTTTGATATAAAAGTGGTAAAAAAATTCATTTGTCATTATATTACGTATATTTTTGCGTAATAAATATTTTACTGTTAGTCTCAAATTTTTTCAATCAAAAAATAGAAGTGTTTCAGATATTCTGAAGCTATGGGTAAAAAATCGGTAAAAATAACATTTTTTAACTCAAACTCTTTTTTCCAAAAATTGTTTAACAAAATAACTCAAATTTTAGGTTTTAAACAATTTTTTCTTAAAAATTACATAACTTTTAAAAACTTTTTCTTAATTTATTTTGAACTTCAAACTTAACTTTTATACTAATTATTATTAACTATTACTAATTATTAATTAGAATACATTGCAATTTAAATAAATTTAAAGTTTTTTAAGAAGTTTGCAAAGTTTTAGATGAGTTGAGTCTAAAACTTTCTTAACATTAGATTAGATTTATTTTTTACTAATTCTAATCTCTTTATTAATAACTAATATTAAGTATAATATTGCAAAGCGTGCTGACAGTGAGATAAAGGATCAAAACGAAAATATAAGACTAACACAAGTTAAGGATAAAAAGGGAGAAAATGCTGAAAAACAAGTCAAAGTCAGTAAAGGAAAGAAAAAGAAGGAAGAAATGGAAAAATTGAAAGGAGAGGTCGAAATGGATGAGCACCGGATTCCTCTGCAAGACCTTTGCGAACGTCTCAATACAAATACAGAAACTGTAATAAAAATTAATTTCAATTTTCGTTTAAAATAAAGGAAAATAGAAATAAATATTAACATAAGCTTTCATTTTATAACTTATTAAAATATTTAGGGCTTAAGTCCAGGCGTTGCCAAACAAGTGCTTCAAAGGGATGGTCCGAACTCAATAACACCTCCGAAAGTGACCCCAGAATGGGTCAGATTTATGCAGAACATGTTCGGCTGGTTTAACATATTGTTATGGATCGGTTCTGTGCTATGTTATACGGCTTACTGTATTCAGATTACAACTACTGAAAATGTCCCACCGGATAATGTAAGTGTTCTATATGTTTAAATTTGAGTTGTGGGGATGGGGTGAGGGTTGGGTCTGCGCCCCATTTTTTATTACTTGAAAAACATACCAATTGGTCAAAATATTTTAAATATTTCTTGTTTTATCTTCATATATATGTTAAAATCTTTATTTAGAATTAAATATTTAAGTTAAATTACAAAGGAATTTACCTATAATGAAATAACACTGGAATAACCTAACCTAACCTAACCTAACCTAACCTAACCTAACCTATACTCAGACTTACTGTCTCTCACGCAACTCGCGTGATACTCACCACTGCGGCAGCCGTATGAGCTATTTGCGTGAGGTTAGTGTAAAGTCTATGGGAATCACAAAAAATTGAGAATATATTTCAAAATAACTCTAAGCATTATTAAACAAAAAATAATTCATATCTAACCATTAATTGTTAATATTCTTTAAAAAGTTACTCCAAGAAAGTTCCTAAACCCAACTTTGAATCTAAATCTCACGCTAATGGTCCTAGCTGAGGGGATCAGCCTCACTATACTAATACAGTAGTACTAGTATACTATGCTGCCAGTAGTTTGCAATAATTATTAAAAAATGCGTTGTAATTAGGGTGACCAAGTTTGATGGAGCCCAAATCTGGACACCTAAAAAATCAAAGGGGGGACCAAAAGATAATTTTGCATAAATTATTATTTTGATAACAAATCAAAAAGGGGGGGGGGGACCAAGATCTATATTTTTTTAAAATAGCCCTAAATCTGGACAGTCCAGATAAAATCTTGACGGTTGGTCACCCTAGTTGTAATATTAATTTTTGGTAAGATTTTTGAAATGAAATCTGTTTTTCTAATTTTTTTATATAAAATTTAAATATAACTTTTATTAACTGTTTACTTTATGTTTGATAGTTTTGAAACAAAATTTTAAAGTTCTTATTCAATTGACTTCAAGAAAAAAAGCTATTTTTGTAATTTATTACAGATAAAAACTATTTTTAAAGATGTAGTTTCGTATACTTTTACTACCGGTAACTAATTCTCAATATATTCAATATTTTTATTAAATAGTTATTATTAGTGTAACGTATTCTCAAACAGAGTTGACTGATATTTGAATGTCAGTCAAGTTAAAGCATTACATTCAACGAGATTTAGCAACAAATTAGATATGAATAAAATCAGTGCTTTTGTGAATGAATTTTTATTAAACAGACCGGAAATTAATGAATTTAAAGTGTTTAATAATGATTAACATTTTTGATTCATGAATGAAAATAAGTTTAAAACAATAGTTTTTTCCGCTAAAACATAAGCATTTTATTTAATGTCATGACTGAAACGAATGTTAATTTCAATAATTAAACAAAAAAGTGATGATTTATCAAAATATTTTTAGTCAACGCGTTTAATATAATTTAAGTACCGAATAATTAGCTTAAATTATTATTCAAATGATTAAGACACAGACAAAACATAATGGACACGCATACAAATGATTGCGATTCATAATGAAATGCTTTAACCAAAAATGTTGAGTTTATTGCAAGTTTAATAAATAGCGGCATATTATTGTATATTTTGTCCGGTTTTTAGATTCAATTACTCAATAAATAGTCATTTTCGATAACCCTAAGCATTGTTGAACAAGAAATAATTCATATCTAACAATTAATTGTTAATATTCTTTAAAAAGTAGCTCCAAGAATATTCCTGAACCCAGGGATGAATCTAAATCTCGCGCAACTGGTCAGCCTCACTATACTATTCTGCCAGTAGTGCAATAATTATTAGATTTACATTTTATTATTAATTTTTGAAAAGATTTTTAAAAAAAATTTTATAATCATTCACGTGCTTAATATCAAAGGATTATTGTTAATCAGCTTTAATTTGAAAAATATAGATATTTAGCTATAATTTAATATTTGAGTAAAAGTAATGCATTACTTATTTGAAGCATTACTTAATGAAGTTATTCTATTCTATAAACATTTAATAATACTAATTGTTGTATTATAATTATTTATTATAAAAATTTTTAAAAATCCAAATTATATGTAAGATATTGTAAACTAGAGTAGAGATTCTCGGTGTAGATCGAAGGTCGAGATCGAAGGTCAAGATCAAAGGCTAAATGGAAGGTCTAGAGCAGCGGTTTTGATCCGAGGTGTACCCGAACTTGTTTATAAATCTCTTTAATGTAATGACTCTATAATGTTTCGAAAATTCGCTATTCGGGTAACACATCTGCCCTCCGCGTATCCCCGGTCGAAAACCGCTGATCTAGTGTTAGGAAGAGTTTGAACACAAGAAAAAAATGAATCTCTTGTTAAAATCTTGTTAAATGTATGCAGTAGTGCGAGTACAGATCTGTAATAATAGTACACATTTTCTAAACTAATTTAATAAGAAATACTAGTTTTTAAAATGAAATTGAACTAAATTTTTAAACAATGGCCAGAAATAACTTCTAAAGTGCAGCCAAGAAAAGTGTTATTCAATTTTTTCACCTAATAAACAAACATTTTTCAAATTTTGCACTAAAGCTATATCTCGGGACAGCACTGGCAGCAGTTGTGTTCATATCGGGGTGCTTTTCATACTATCAGGAGGCGAAAAGTGCTAATATTATGGATTCATTTAAAGATATGATCCCTAGAAGTGCATTTGTTATACGCTCCGGATCTAAGATGACATGTCCTGTCGAAGATCTTGTTGTTGGCGACTTAGTTGAGGTCAAAGGTGGCGATCAGGTTCCCGCGGACTTGAGAATAGTTAAATCGCAAGGACTTAAAGTCGATAATTCTTCGCTGACCGGAGAATCAGAGCCTTTATCACGGATTCCCGACTGTACTCATGTGAATCCACTTGAGACCAAAAATTTAGCATTTTTTTCGACTAATTGTGTTGAAGGTTAGTATAGTTTACAAACTTCTATACAGTGTAATAGTATTAAAAAATGAGAGGAAAGTTTAATATATTTGACTTTTAAATAGTGATAAATTGTTTTAAAATAAACATTTTTTGGATATTTATAAAAACTAAGAATTGAATATTCAATTGTAGGTACGGCTCGAGGTATTGTTGTCCGAACAGGCGATCGGACAATTATGGGAAGAATAGCTATATTGGCCGCAGGTCTTGAAGCCAACGACACGCCATTATCTAAAGATATCGCACGGTTTATGAGTGTCATTACATGTGTTTCTGTCTTTTTTGGGCTTTTATTTGCGGGTAAAATAAATGACCAAAAGAAACATTTAATAAATATTATAAATAGAGAAAACTTAATATTTTGCTGAATAGGAACTGCCTTCTTCTTGGGCTTTACTTGGCTTACAAGCGCCATATTTCTAATCAGTTTAATCGTAGCCCAAGTTCCCGAAGGATTACTGCCTACTATGACTGTTGTACTCACTTTAACCGCAAAACGTATGGCTTCCAAAAACTGTTTGGTTAAGAATTTACAAGCAGTCGAAACCTTGGGCTCAACTTCCACCATATGTACCGATAAAACGGGAACTTTAACACAGAATAAGATGACTGTATCTCATCTCTGGTGTAATAATACTATCATAGATGCGGATAATCTCATCAGACATGACGACGGTTTGTATCTGTATTTTTGGAGAAATGATCAAAAATTGATTTTATTTTTTGGTCATTTGTATTATAAAAGGAAGAAAAGCTGATTTGGATTCTAACGCTTGGAAGGCACTCATTAAAGTGGGCTGTCTTTGCAGTAGAGCTGAGTTCGTTTCAGGACAAACACGATTATCACCTCTTAAACGGTATTATTGAGTACATCATTATTTCTCATTTTTCATTATAAATATACTGTATTTAACGTTATTATTAAAGGTTTTCAAATTTTATATTATATTACAAGAAGTTCCCGTTACTTCGCAACTCATAAACTTAAATATAACTCACATAATAACCCGTGAGAACAGTATACGTTTATTAATTTAATACTAAAAGCATTTTCATAGCATTTATATTACATTTTAATTTTTTAAAATATTTATTCGGAAAATCTGATTCACAATAGTGTAATAATTTTATTACATTATTTCGGACACACATACACACGAACTGACATCATTTTTGTAAACTTTATCAATAATCATAAACTAATTTTTTTCTATTTTTGAAAATAATTTGTGAACTTCAATAATATTTGAGTTCTTTGAGTGAATTTATTTTGAGAAAAAACATTATAAAAACTGTTTAATTTGTTAATATAAAGTGAAGCTATTGGTGACGCCTCTGAAGTGGCAATACTTAAATATATGGAAATAATAACCGGTTGTGTGGATACATATCGGAAACAATACCCGAAAGTATTTGAAGTGCCCTTCAATTCGACGAATAAGTACGCGATCACTATAAACGAATCGCGTGCCGAAAACGGTCACTGGATTTGCATGAAAGGCGCGCCCGAAAGGATACTCGAAAAGTGTTCGTCTATTGTATGCAAAGGAAAAGAGGTTCCGCTCGACTCGAGTTTAAAACAGCAGTTTCAAGAGGCGTACGAAGAGTTGGGAAGTCTTGGGGAGAGAGTTATAGGTTTGGGAAACAAATAAAAATATGTTTGAAAAGCATTACATTTAATGAATGTTAAAATCTGTTTAACAATAAATAGGTTTATGCGACAAATTCTTGCCCAAAGACCTATTTCCTTATGATTATCCGTTCGATGCGGACACAGAAAACTTCCCGACAACTGGTCTGCGATTCGTTGGCATTATTTCGATGATAGACCCGCCCGACCTGCAGTACCCGACGCTGTATCGAAGTGTAGAAATGCAGGCATTAAAGTAATTATGGTTACCGGCGATCATCCCGTCACTGCTAAGGCTATTGCCAGAGCTGTCGGTATTATTTCTGATCAAAACGAAACGCGCGAAGAAATTGATGCCAGACTTAGAATCGATCCTAAAAAAGTTGACCCATTGTTAGTGTTTAAGTACAAAATTGAATTTTATTAATAAAAAAACTTAAACTTGAAATTAGTGATGGAAATGTCACTCACAAGGGATGGGACTCACAAGACCTTGGGATGGGATTGGGATTAATAATAGCACTGTTTTCTATCACTAATGAAAGTATAAGTTTTCCTAATTTTAAAGGCTTTTAATTGTCAATTGTTTTGATTGATATGTTATTAATTTGAAACACTGTTTGATAGACTGGCGAAAGCGGCTGTCATTCACGGAAGTGATCTCAAAGACTTCACTCACGAAGACTTAGATCAAGTGCTTAGAAATCACGATGAGATTGTGTTCGCTCGAACGTCACCGCAACAGAAACTGATTATAGTGGAGGGCTGTCAAAGACAGGGCGCTATCGTTGCCGTAACCGGCGATGGGGTTAACGACTCGCCGGCACTTAAGAAAGCAGATATCGGTATAGCGATGGGCATCGCTGGCAGTGATGATAGCAAACAAGCGCCTGATATGATACTACTCGACGACAACTTCTCCTCAATAGAGACCGGTACAGAAGAGGGAAGAGTTATATTCGATAACCTCAAGAAATCCATTTGTTATACGCTGTCATCAAAAATGCCTGAAATGACACCATTTGTCGCCTATTTCTTACTCGACGTACCGCTAGCTTTGGGTGCGATCACTATATTGTGCATAGACTTCGGCACTGATATGATTCCCGCCATATCTCTGGCATATGAGGGACCGGAAAGTGATATAATGAAACGCAAACCAAGAAATCCAGCAAAGGATAGATTAGTTACTGAAAAGTATTTATTAATGTTTCTTTGGTTTCACATATTTTTAGTACTTTTGCACTCAATTTACATTCAATTTTTATTTGGGTTTTCATTCAATTAATATAAACCTAATTTTGACACCTAATAGACTGATCTCTATATCTTACGGCCAAATGGGTATGTTTCAGGCCTGCGCCGGATTTTTTACTTATATCATAATTATGTCTGAGAGCGGTTTCCTTCCCATGAGATTATATGGACTGAGGAAGGAATGGGACTCAAAGGCTATCAATAATTTAGAAGATTCTTATGGACAGCAATGGGTACACAAATTGAATAATAGGTCACAAATATGTGTCAATTAAATACTATTTCTATAATTAATTATTAACAGACATATCACAGGAGGAAAACACTGGAGTACACCTGTCATACGGCGTTCTTCGCCGCCGTTGTCATCACCAAATGGGCTGCACTTCTCTGTTGCAAAACTAGAAGACTTAACATTAATTATTATTATAGGAAAAGATGTTTCTCAGTTCGACAAAAATGATCTCAAAATAAAGTTTAACACTGAAATCAAAACCAATGCTTAAAAACTAATATTTCAATTTCGCCTTATTTTTAACAAATTTTTAAGCTATATTTTATAAGTCGCGCTGTATGTGTTTTCGGTGTTATGATTCGCTCCCATAGCTTGACTATGAAAACATTTACTTAAAGCTCACATTACATAGCTTTACACGAAAGTTTAATTATTATGTCTTCTATGCAGGGTTACCACCCGTCCGATTTTTATGGAAAATTTTTATTAAACGATGTCTTACTAGTATTTTATTCAAAAATATTTTTTTGTGTATAATGCATATGTTGAACGCGTTTTTAGTATTACGAATAACTGTGCTCTAAAGATAGGAATAAGTTATTACCGGAAAATCTTAAAACACAAATTTGTGTTAAAGTTAATTTTGATTTAAATTGTTTTCAATTTCACGATTTTGTTAAAAATTATGAACAAATTTTAAGGAAAACAAAATCTAATACAAAATATACTTTCAAATTCAACAAATAACTGTATTTTATCTTAAAATTGAATAAAAAGCTGTTAAAAAATGAAAGGGTCCCCCCTTTGAGTTTTTTTGTCCGGTTTTGTCATTGGAAATAGGTGGTAAGCCTGCTTCTATATTAAGGTATTTAACAATTTGTTATAAATGCTATAATAGCTACACATACCTGACATGCACCTTTACCTCCAGCCCAATATCAGAGCCATAACTTGATGTACAACTAAATCGATATATTAAACATAAATAGGAAATAATTTAAAATTTATAATACTTTTCCTTAAAAATTACAGATTTTGACTTAAAAATTACAATTTATGAACATGAAAAGATTCATAACAACTAAAAAAATTAATTATTTATACTATTAAACCAGTCAAAAAATATATAATTTTTTGAAATTACAAAAATTCAAGAAGAAAATATTTTTTGCCAAAATTATTATTAAGTAAGCTCCAAAAGAACTTTTCCTTATATGCAGAAATTTTAAATTTCATAGAAAAGCATTCTTGTTATTTGCATTAAAATATTTATTATAGATTTATAAAATGCTTGTAAAATTAGCTCTCATATGAAAAAATCACATGTGAGCTATACTATAATTTTCCCTACGATATATTCAGTACCTTTCCGATCCTCCACTTCTTGCAACAATAGGCACCACAACCTT
This sequence comes from Nanhermannia elegantula, assembly GCA_034699485.1. NCBI lineage: Eukaryota > Metazoa > Arthropoda > Arachnida > Sarcoptiformes > Nanhermanniidae > Nanhermannia > Nanhermannia elegantula. Next base: position 10,941 of record JAQGCH010002909.1, read on the forward strand.
CAAAAGATTAGAAGATATAGTATTTCCATTTTGAGAAGTGGTTCCCCAAACGGTTACAGTACAATTAGTTTCAGCCGAAGGATCTGATCCATTTGCAGGTAATGTTACAGCCTTTGCCTGTGTTTGTCCCAATGTCATATTCGCGCTCAACTTAAGTATAGCAATATCATTGTCCTGAGTGTTAGGATTGTAGTTATTATTTATAATCTTTTGGCTGACAGCCACTTGAGTGCCTCCACTAGTAGGGTGCAGTGTATTATATCGGATATTAAGAGTAGTAAGATTAAATCTGATTGAAATAGTAATTTGTCAAAATTTTAAATAATTAATTAAATTTTAAAAAGTTTAGAGGTTTAAAATGTTTGTTAAAATATTTAATACAATAATAACTTCTTTATACAGTAATTCACTAAGAAACTGATGGATCTGGACCGTTTGACCTACCGACCACTTGACCTACTGACAACTTGACCTACGGGAAGTAACCGATGGCCACCTCCATATCAGATAAACTACGTGAGACAAATGATCATTTCCAATTAAGATGACATCCCTTCAATCCCAAACTTTGTTCCTTCTGCGTCACTTATCTTGATGTAAATAATGTAAGTTTAGCGATACCTAAAATTAGCTTAACTTGCATTTCAAAAATATCTCAATTTCAAATGCATGTCATGACCTACGGGAAGT
>JAQGCH010002910.1:0-11624 GCA_034699485.1 Nanhermannia elegantula
GTTTTGTGAGTGTGTGTGAGTCCAAAAAATATTGCGTAAAATACACTTTTCAGCGAAAGTTTACTTTTTTACAAAAATACGTCAAACAAATGGGTTTTCATTAAGATATGGAGAGTTTGAATGCAAATACATTTGAAAACATTACTTTATTTTTATTAAATCTGTTATTTATTATATGAATATCTGTTGATTATAATCAATATATTTTTAAATAGAATTTTTTAGTATTTATTTATTTATAAAATAATTGATATATTTATTGAAAGGCATTTGAAATCAGTTAAAATCTGATATTGATATCAATATTATATCAAAATATATGATAAGTGTTTACAATTGGATTACAATTGGACTCAAGTATTGAATCCAATCATATGATGGCTCAGGCATTAGGACCGCAAGGATTTGATGATATTATAGTTGAATTGGAGAGTAATAACAGTAATACCAGTAATAATAGTAACCATTCATTGCCTGATTGGTCGCAAACAATGGAACCCATAATAATCAGAGGCAACGGAAACATCACTTTATTTGGTCTGTCGAACGGCTTCACCAATTCGTTTCCCTCTTCTCTATTGGGAAGAGTTTCTCGCGAAGAGTTTGAGAGCACTATATCGAGAATCAATAGTTTACTTCGAGCCCAACACTCCACTAATGCCAAACTTCTAATACTTGGCTGTCTTTGTTGTTGCTGTTCATTAGGCTGTTCTCTATTGTGGCCAACACTCGCACTCTCCAAGAGAACTAGAAATTCACTCGAAAAGGTTTAACACATCCACTGTCTGTCTGTCTCATTGTCTGTCTGTCCGTCTCTTTGTCTTATTATTCATTTTATATCAATTTCTTTGTTTTTTTATTAAACTTTTTATTGATCTTTTGCTCGAAATAGAGAATAAGCAGAAATGATATCTATTGTAAAAGTTATGTTATAAATAAGTTTAACCTTATTTTTAAAATAATTATCATTTTCTATGATTCTTATGTTTGACCATTGACTACAACTTTTTCTGAGAAAATTTATTTTATTTCATATTTGAAGCGCTTATCAAATACAGATCTGAGACAACATTTAATGTAGAGATAAATACTAAACACAAACTTTTATTTATTTTTGATCCTAAATATGCTAAAAATGTTTTATAATTTATTAATTAAAACACTTTTTATGATACATATTATGAAAAAACTAAAATAAGTACTAATTAAGCACTAATTGAATTGAGTTTTCGTTCTTTACATTGCATTAAATGTGAGATACAGTCAAGTTATGAGTTTATGTAATACTTTAATTCATAATAAGCTCTAAATGAAAACTAATTTAATTTTGTGGAATAAACCCAATAAATGATAATTTTAATGGCATTTAAATTGTTGAGATTCTATAAATTAACTAAACTATAGTTTGATTGATTAGTTTTTGAATTAAATGTGAACATAAACGTAATAAGTCTTGTCTTTACTCATAAAGTGAAACGAAACCCATTTTAGAAGAATCCAAACAACGACTCATTACTGCCATTACTGTAATGAAAATGAAATAAAGTCTTTAAAAGATTGAATGCAATGTTTCTATTATTAGGTCTCACTTCAAAAATATGAATTCTCTTGTTATTCAATAACTTATAAGTTGAACTCTCTTTTTGTTTATATAACTTTCAAATTTTTTAAATATGTGAAACACTATTCAACTCAAATAATCATTTGAGTGAACATTCTTTGGATTAAAGCATTGATTAAGAAAATTGCAGTTATATTATGACTGCATTTGAGACAATAGAAAAACGAGATATGATTTGAGACACAATTAAAATATATTTCACATGATTTGTGTAGTCCTTAAACAAACACTTGTTCTGTGATTACTCGAGACTTATCTTATTTATGTACTTAATGTACTTATGATATGATTTATCGTTTATAATATCACTATTTGATTGAATTAATTGTTGTTAATATACATTTCAGTTGTTAGCGCATGAAAATTATAAACTGTATCACAAATTGGGTCTAAACTGGAGATTAGCCAAACAGGTATGAGCTCTGCCAATCACTGCCTATAAATTCAATTAATTAATTAGATTTTTTGTACTGTATATTGCATGAGAAAAATAATTTTGATTCACTTTTTAATATACAGAGATGTCATACAAACCATTCATTCATGGAATACATTCTGGTCATCGAATTCATGCCTAAATTACATTTATATCAACCCGATTAACATGATTTTCTTCTAAATTTAGTCTATATATCGAACCTCAACAACAATCATACCCAATAAATGTAAACATAATGAATCTCATGAGTAGCAGCAGGACTGCTAACAATACTAATGACTGACTATGATTATGTTCAGCCGTCATATTATATAAATATAACGTTATATTATTTACACTTCTGTAGTGAGAATTGATTTTATTAGATATTATTTTATTTATATTAGGACTGCATCTGTATTGTGAGCTAATTATACCAAATTATAAACTTATAAACTTAGCATTTTTTCATATTTTTCTCATTTATTGTAAATCAATTGTCTGTACATTGACTCACATTTTTATCACAATTGCATTTCTGTATAAATAACTTTTATGTAAATTTTAAAATTATTCATCCATTCGATTAAACCAAGTGATCAATAAATAATTTTCAAAATCTAATGTAATTCTAAATTTTATAATTTGTCGCAAATGTCTGTAATATTTAATATCTATGAAAAGCTGACATTTCTGTAATTGATTACAGTTTTGAACTTTAGTTTGAGTTTAATTTACAATTATTGTTCACATTGTTGTGCATCACCTCTACAGCAATACTTCAATTCAAGTTATGTGAACTGCGACAGAAAGGGTCAGCTTTATTGGTATAGTGTGTCTGAAAAGTCCCGATACAAGAAAATAGGTTTCAAGTATTGCATAATTATTACATTTGATTGAAATGTATAACAAATTCTTCGCTGAAATATTGCAAAACTTCATCGTTTGTATGACTTTTGAATATAAATCATACAAATCTTCTCTAAATCTCAAGTTTGCAAAACTCTAAATCATTTGATATATAAAGACTTTTTGCCCTTTTGTCAAGTCTTGGTCTCTGTTTTTTATTTATTTAACAAATAGTTTTCTTAAAGAATTTATTTGATTTACAAATATAGTAAAAAAGCGATTCTCGAGCAATACCGGTATTGCTATTGAACTGTAAACATCTCTAAAGTTTAAGGGATAGACAGTACGGACAGTACTGCACAACAGATGTGTTAACATGTTCTCAATTTTGACTCAATTCTTCTCAACTCAACACATATTTTATTATTTTAATTAAATTCTATTGAAATGAACATTATTTGCGATCAAAATCTTAAAATTTCTGATACCTTTAGTCATAATAATGGTTCGGAAGAAAGTTTTGCTCAAAATTGTAAAACAAATCATCAAAACTTTAAATGTATTGAAACTGAGTTTGAGTTCAATTTGAATAACAATAGAATCGAATCAATTAATGAACCAATTAATCAAACAATAATTACACTCAAAGACACTCAAGAAGAAGAAAACCAAGTCAAATGTCTTAATACTAGTATTGATTCAAATAATAGTGATTTTGATATAAATAAGAAATGCATTGAATTATCAGTAAATCTAATGAAACGTAATATAGGTATAAATTATGATCAAATTTGTATAAACAATAATAAACGCTTTAAATTAAGTCAAAATGATAATGGCTTTCAGTTATGCCATCGCTTGAGCTCTCATTCACTTCATATTAATAATCAATTGTCTTTTGAGTCAAAAACAAATACCGTTTCAAACAATTCGTTGATAAATAAGAGCTTAACTGAAGAACAAACTGAAGAACAAACTGAAGACAATAGTAATAAAAGTAATGAAACGTGTGATCAAACGGTTCCTCAAAATGAGAGCAATTGTATGAATAGCTGTCATATAATTAATTGCAATGATTTGAAGCCAAAGAAGACCCCAAAACAGGTGAAGTGGAAGCAGAATATAGTGAATGAAGACTTCAATGAAGACAGTCTTTCAAACGTATTGTTATCGCAAACGTATTACTATTACGGCATCGGAATTGTGACCGGAGAACAGGGGTCACAGTTTGGCGGCAATCGATTCTATGGATTCTCACGACATCTGTTCAGCGATGAGTTGGGAATCACTGTTGAACTCTGCAAACCATTTATCATAAATCGCATAATACTAGAGCTCGAGAACAAGACCTTCAAAAAGAGTCCTTTATTTTCATATAAGGTTTTGATTGCAATCGACGAGTGTATGACTGATTGGCATCTAATCAAAGATTGCGCTGATATTGTCTGCTTCGGTGAACAGAATATACACTTTTATCCACGTATTGCTCAATATATTCGTATTATTGGTAATCATGGGCTCTATTATGAAAATGATAGGAAATGTGACGCCAGATATTTCACAATTTTGAACTTCGATTGTATTTTTGACAGTCATTTATTTAAGATATTTTAGTTTTTTGCATGTTTTCTATTGTTTTTATTTAAAACCATATATTTTTAATTATAAAACATAAGCATTTATGTATTTTGAAACAACACTATATTTACGGCACAATTCTTGCATTTTATTTACATAAATGCAATTTCTTTATTTTCAAATTAAAATTGCAAATTATTTATTATGAGTAAGTTTAATAAAGTTTATATAATATTTGGTTCACTTCATATAGCGGTCTAATTATCGTTTAGTTAAATATGGTTAAGTTTTAATTTAGACATTTTCAAAACGGTTTAGTATAATCTGCTTAGGTTACAATGGATATAAGCTTTGGTCCTTCTGGCCGAGCAGTTATGCCTAGTCCTACCGTCCGTCACAAGTAGGTAACGTACGACAGGTCGCCCGTCTAGTTTCGATGTATATCAATCCTTTAAAATGGGAATATCAATATTTTATAGCGATATTTTGACAGTTTAATGTAATTTGACGCTGCGATCAATTAACATATACCTAATATGAAATTTGCACTTTTCATCAAAATCATTGATAACATTGATAATAGGGTTACGTTTCATTTTTTGGCATTTGTCTCATTTCAATGAAATTAAGTTTTCATATAATCAATAGAAATAACAACATTTAAAAAAGAAATGTATATTCAAATGAGATTAACACCCAAACCACTCATATATTAAATCTAATGATTATATTTTACTGTATTACTAATAGATTCAAGATTTGAACCCAAATCATCAGGTTTTTACATATATATAGAAAGTTTCGTACATTACTATATTTTTTATGTATTTTACAACACTGGCCAAAAGCTCAATCATGGACTTCACGGACTACCTAAGAGAGTGTTAACATATGATTGAAATCAATAATTTTATAAATTATGAATATAAATGAACAGAGAATAAGAGAATGCCTGACAACTGCCTCATAATGGTTCAGTTGTTGTCACAACAAATCCTATGAAACTTGTGATCAAATGCGAAATTACTATTTTATATTAAAAGACATAACTTTCTAAATATGCTTTCATTATATCTCACTTTAATTCTATTCAAAGCAATTTAAATTTCATTTTCAATTCAAATTAAAAATCAATTGAATTTAACCAGAATTTAATAAAACTGAAAATGACGATAGACTGGGATTTTTTGTTTGCTGTAAATCTGGAAAACTTGAGTGATGAGAACGCAGAGGCACTATATGATCAACTTTTTGAGGTATAACTTAAGTTCATATTAATTAAATGAATTAATATACTGAAGTTGACTGTAATCTTTAAATTTATTGTATAACTTCAGTACATTCCTGATGAAGAAGAGAATATTCAACGTTTAAAACGATTATTCGTTGTTTGCAAGTCTGTTATGCAAGTTAAAGCATTGCAAACAGACGTAGCCTTCGAAGAATTAGAAGACACTGTCAAACGATATGATAAAACTAATATTGAACTTTTGAAGAAGGAACTAGAAATTTACAAACAGTCTGATAGCAGCGGAGTTGATATGGCGCAGAAATTAAGCGCAGCCAACGAACAGATATATTCACTTAAAAATACGACCGAAACTCAAGAAAATGATATAATTAAATATAAACGAAAACTCAATGATTTGCAAAATAACTTTGACATCAAAGAGAAAGAAGTGATAGCATTGCGATCAGAAGTGGATTCTCTCAGAGAAGATATCGATAACCAGAGAAAGATTGACGATCTGGTGAGTGATAGGCACGAACCAATTGAAAAGCTGAGAGAGAAGAACAAACAAATTCAGAGCTTACTCGACGAACTCAGAGATATCGAAACTGTTAACATAGAGCTCGCAAATCAAGTTAAGAAACTTAAATTAGAGCTCAACAGTGCTACCAATGAAATGCAGATCAGTTGCAATCAGATGGAAATGTTGAGGCAACAGATTCAAGAGTTAACAGAACTCAACGAAGATTTTGTTAAAGAGAAAACTTTTCTTAATAATGAAATTAAAATTTTGAGAGAAACTATCGATAAATATGAGAACGAAGACGACAACATAGCGGACAAGTTTAGTGAAAAAATAGAACAATTGCGTCAATTAATTCATTTGAAAGACGAAGAAATAATACATTTGAAGTCTATCTCAATAATGCCTAATAAGAGTACATTTGATGACCACAAAGAAAGGCACTTGAAGTCAAATGAAGAGATTGAAGAGAGAGATAAACAAATAGAACTATTAAAATCACAATTAAACGAAGCGGTGATTGATATGGAAAGTCAAACAGAAATTATACAAAATCTTATGCAACAAAATAAAAGCGCTGAACAAGTTTTGGAACTAAATGAACAGATACTTAATCTTAACAATAATTTAAAACGTGTTGAAGAAGAGGTGCTGATTAAAGATAAAGAACTGCTTGAATTACGCAAACGTGTTAATCAGTATGAGAGAGGAGAGTATGGACTTAAAGATGCTCTGAAGGAAGTGAATGATTTACAAAAGCATTTAAATAATAGAGAGCATAGAATTGAGGAAATGATACAACAAATCAATGAATTGAAATTGCAATTGAATGAGGCCTCGGATGAAATTGAATTATTGAGAGAACATAGCGATCAACAAAGTTTGACAACAAAAATGACAAAAGACGACAAAACAACAAATTTCACTAAAAAAGACAAAATTAAATTATTAGAAATGCAAAAACAGTTACTCAAACTTGAAGATGAAAAGATCGGTTTAAGTGAAAAATTGAGAATTAATTATAGCAAAGCAATGGCTAATAAAGAGCAAGAATATCAAGAAATTAATAAATTAAAGAGTCGTTTGAAAGAAGTGGAAACAGAAAATTGTGAGCTTCAGTTAGGAATGAAAGAAATTTTGAATGGCATTCGAGAATCGGACTCAAAGAGTGATGTGGTTATTGAGTGCCCGAGTCTGGAGCGTGTTTGTCAACTGCTGGAGAGTCGAACCATTTCTAATGATCTGACAAATATTATAGCACTTAAAGCAGAACTGGATTTAGTGAGAGGTCATAACGAACAGTTGAGAACTGAAATGAGAAAACTTAGAAACGATTATTTAAAAGTTATCTCTCAATACACACAAGATTTACTTGAAAGCGACACTTTTATTATTAGCACAGATACAGATATTAGAGGAGATAATGATTACAATAATATTTATGGTAAACCATATCATCAAATATTGATTGATCAAAAAGAGGAAGAAAGAGACGTAACTGAGGATAACTCTGAAACAAATTATATAAATAAAGACATAAAAGAAATCAAAACGGATGAGAATAGAGAAGAAGACTCAATAAGTTTAAGCAAAAATATAGAAATAATTGTTGTGAATCAAGGCTCACAAACCATTCCCATGACTCAAATTAGTGATCAAATTGAACTTAAGTCTAACACAACAAACAACAGTTACGCGCAAACTGACGAAAATTATAAGGAAATAGCATTAGTAATAAAACAAGATAATAGCGATATATCAGCCAAAAAATTGTGCGCCAATTGCACTAAAGTATTAAAAATTGTTGATTTTCTAAAGAATTGTATCGAAAAATTAGAAGAAAACATACGTTTGAGTGAAATAAAATACACACAACAGCTAAAACTTTTGCAGCAAGAAAACAAAGTTAGTTAACTAACTCTGTAGAGGTATACGGTATTAGTCAAATGGATTGCTTATGTCAGATAAATAATTAATTAATTCAAATTTTAGTTTAACTTTAATTTTAGATAATAGTAATATATTTGGCATTCCATGAATTGATTAAAATTGAGAGACCTTAACAATTGAGACTCATTTCATTTCATTTTTAGGATTTGACGGATAGTCTTAATAAGAAGTTAAATGAAAAAGACCTTCAATTGATACAAAAAGAAACACAAATAAATTTACTGGAAAACAAAATTGCAAACAATGACTTAAAGCAATCGATGATAGAAGAGGAGTCATCTTTTAGCAGCTCATATAAAGTATCAAAATTATCTGCAACAAAGTCAGAAACACAGCCCAAGTTATCGTCGAGTTGTAAGACTGTATTAGAGAGTATCATCAATTGCTTGCAGGTATGTTTCACGAACATTTTAGCTTTTAAAGTGCAACACTTGTATGTCTTTTGACCATTTGATAGGCAAGACTTGAACATAAAGATGAATCCATAAAACAATATCGAAATATGCTTCAGGAGGCCAAACAAAAGTTTGAAAATGAAATGATTAGAATGATTGAAAACAATCAAGAAAATGATCAAAAAAGTTCAATAAACTTCACTAAAATGATAGACAATGAAGAATTGCAGAGTGCGCTCAAGAGCTGTGTTCACGAACTAGAAATGTATGTAAAAGTAGTGTGAGATAAACATTTTAGAGTCAATCGATTTTATTTTAATTTGATTTCAGCTGTAAAACGGAATCAAATGCCAGAATATCTCAATTAGAAGAGGAATTGGAGAAAATGAACACTAAAATGAAAGTTTGTCAAAACGAAAACGAACAGTTGAAGCTCAAGAGAACCGGACCTAATGTTCAACTTAAGCAACTAATCGATCAATTGAGAGAAGAGTGCAAACAAAAAGATGCAGTTATTGTTAATTTAAACAAAACAATAAAAGACGACAGATCTATGAGAGCAATGTCTGCCAATAGAAGACCAAAAGATGACTCTATAAAGAAAGATAAAAAGGTAGACAACGAACTATTTCAGGAAATCGCAAACATGAGAGCAGAGTTAGAAACACAAAAGACAACTATTAAAAACTTAGAGATATTGAAATGGGATTATGAAAAGAATTTAAGAGAAATCAAAGAACAAATGAGACTTAAACTCAAAGAGAAAGAAACTGAGATTTTTGATTTGGGGAAAAAGTTTGAGAAAATTAAAGTTAGACTCGAAAAGAGTGAGAATGAGAAGCAATTATTGCAAAATAAAATTGCGAAAAAAGATAACATAAAGAAAATCACTTTCGATAAATGGACTCAAATGAATAACATTACAACTTCTGATCACGAAAGGAGAAAACACAAACTCGATATTAAAAAGGTAACAAAATTTAACTTTTATATAATTGAGAGCCATTTGGGAACCAATAATAGCTGATTGAAAGGTATCGGACTTACGGCTGCCAAATATATCGAACCCCAAATCTGTACATTTAAACTAGATTTTAGCTTTTTTAAAAAGTTTCAAATATAAATTATGTTTTAGATTATACTTTGTACTTATTTTCTGCTATTTATGGTTATTTGTATACACTTTTGTACAAATGAAGGTCTTTTTCTGATTTTTGGTCTGCACAGCACCTCTCAAATCTATACGTCTGATAACCGTATTCTCATTATCTGATTTATTTCTATATAATTCAGATATGAATTGATTGGTTTCCGGAAAATAAGACAATAATTCCTGACCATAATTATCTTCAGCGCAGACAAATTTATAAGTTATATCTTTAGCTTTTATGCTCTACTCAATCGGTATATTCATAACAGACAGCACTCTCTTTATTCCGATTTTCTTAAGAAAATCTGATTCACTGACTGACGAATAACTTCCCAAATATAAGTTGTCTTCGATTTAATTAAGATCTTTGTGACCAAAGGGTATATCATCTGAATATTCCGGCTGTTTATTACATTCAATTGAAGTCATGCTAACTGTGATTCAATTAACTTATAGTCTTATAATTAAAAATTATATAAAATTTTTAACTGATTTCTCTAAATGTTTGTACTATTATGGCTTCAGTTTTAAACTTCATTGAAAACTATGATTATATGGTTTGCTATTAATTGATCCGAACTTAATAGTGAACTCTACATTATCTTAAGCCTATCTCTAGTAAAGTGCAATTTTCAACCCTAAAGTATGTCTTTAGGGTTAAAAGTTATAAAGTGGATAAAAGATTTACCGTAAATATTAACTAAAGGTTAAAATAATTTAATTGACATTTCATTGGTTTGACTTAACCTTATTTCAGAACTTAACTCATGAAATACTAATTTCAAAAGTTATTTCAATTTAAAACATTTGGAAAAAGCAATGAATAGTTTTATAACTTTTGATTACAAAACAAACATAACTATTATTATTAAATAAATGTTTAGTTAAAATCACTTTTTAATAATCAAACGATTAAATCATTTATAATTTAAACCGTTATGTCATTAAAACCTATTATTATATCGGTTTTTCGTTATTAAAAACAAAAAAAAATAACTTATAAAAGCACTTAAAAGCGGTGTTTCACTAAAATATTTAACTAACATATATAGTTAACGTGTATTAGAAGCAGACTTGCACAATACTCAGGGTGTAATGAGAGTTCTACACTGAGGTACAGGTTGACTCCCGTTATAAAGACCTGTTTATAAAAATTTGTAATTATTAATTATTTTTATTTTCAGCTATTTTTAAACCAAGAAAAATTCATATTAACACAAATAAATTTTATTAAAAATTTCTTGACTAATAGCGCTATTTGTAATGTATAAATATACTAAATTGTATGTAATTTTAAGTTAGAGATCTGGCATTTTTTTACTATTGTGAAAGTCTGATTAGAAGTGAATAAACTGCTAAATATTTAAAGAAACTTTTTAAACGTGAGACCTCTCTTACAAGACTATCATTAATTTTATGATATACTTATTATGAAATACAAAGAGTGATGAAATTAGAATTGTTTAACGGAAACATTAAATAAAAATTGGTTTTAAATTATTGCAAAATATCTCATGTTATATATATCTCAATGAATTTATACCGAAACAACATTAGCAATAATGGTGTCAATTAATGCAAATAAAACTTTGCCTCAAAACCTAATTATAAATTCTGCTGAAAATAGATTATTAAAATTTGGCTTAATTTTTAAAACTAATAATAATTGTAATGAATTCCACAGTATTTTATATAATCCTTTATTTATTTTCAATATTCCTGCAAATGAAACATCAATTTAAAGTCGACAATAAATTATTTAAGTAAATTAATTGCGAGGTCAAAGATCAATATGGGCAGCTAATATTTTATATAGGTTTTACTGCATATGCCTATGCTCTTCATTAATTATAATTATACCACACGTGTATTGCATGTCAAGTAGTTATTATCAAATAATTAGATAAAC
>JAQGCH010002911.1:0-11622 GCA_034699485.1 Nanhermannia elegantula
CAGCTTTTGTGTTGTGCAAAAGTTAGAAAAATTATAACAAAAGTCAGAGTTATTAAAGACATCTGTCCTAAAATCAAACTCTAAGGTAAGTATAGGTTCGAAAGATAGCAGAAAAACTTTAATCATTACAATATTTGCAATTAAAGGAGAAATTATTTTTTAATTCTTATTAATTTATTTAACTATATTTTGGCAGAGTTTCTTGGTTTGTTTTATGTCATCATCTGATTTTTTAAATTTATTCAATAATTTCTACCGTTGGCTAATTTAATTATACAAACAAAAATTTCAGTCGGAGCCATAATTTGCGGGAGCACTTTGTTTGTTATAATTTGAAAAGGCATAACTTCAAAAAGTATAACTTCATATGGTATAACTTGAAAAGGCATAACTTCATAAGTCATAATCCCTGTTTGATAATCCCTAAATTTCAGATCACAGAAAAATAGCACCAAATTTTAGAATAAATGCTTGCAGGTGTTTCATTAAACATTAACACTTGTTTCAATGAAGTGCCAAAGTAATCCCAAAGGAGTTATTCGCTTTCATTTTTGAATATTTATCCATATTACAAATAAATTCGTTTCATTTGGTGTTTGTGTAATACCGCAATTATGTAATTAAAGTTTATAGATTAATGGGATTCAGATATTACTTTATAAGTTTTCCAATAAATTTAATACACTTTAAGTGCTATAAAATATGCTTTAATCGAGAGGGGTTTAAAAAATTAAAATTTAAAATGATTTTTAAGAATGAGGTCACTTAACACTATTATCAAATCTTTTTATTTATTAATTAAATTAAATATAAAACTTAAAGGACTTCAAAATTGTATGTATAACGAGGTTTTACCGTATAATCATATTTGAAATCAAGTTTTAATTTGTACTTTATATTAGGGTTTTCTTAATTTAAAAATGGGATAATTCTTTTATATCAGAGTATTAATACAGGGATTATGACATTTGAATTACACCTTTTGAAATTATAACAAACGAAGTGCAGCCTGTTCTGTATGTATTTATATTAATGTATTTTCAATGGGGACTTTTTCTTTCTCTTCTGCTTTACTCAGTAGACCGATTGAGTTGGTCCAAGAGGATAAGTTATAGTACTCGATGAGATCTTTCAGGCCTTCCTCAGGCCTACAAATCTTTCCTTTGAAAATCCAGGCATTTTTTAATTACTACACTTAAATATTAAGTTAAATATATTAATTGTATTTAATTTATTAAAATTAAAATTTATTTTAATAGAAAAATTATAATTTAACTCGTACTTAACAAAAATAATATAAAATTGTCTCAAAATTTTTAGTTTTATAAAATTTCGACTATTTACAATTATTAATAGACATTTTTATGCACTGCACCTTTTAATCCTTTATCTATAAATAAGATATAGGTTGTATACATATGACAAAGTTCAATTTTCATAGATATTATCTGTTATAAGTAGTTAATAAGGCTGTATAACGGAATTTTTATAGCCGACTTTTGTGAGGCTGTATAGCTATTTCCCAGACAGCCTTTTAAAAGTTATGTAATGCATTACGCAAAGCGTTACGTATTGATAAAGCATTGCGTATACGTATATAACTACATGTATTGCTTAGTATGCAATTTGATGCACTTCTTATTAAGCACTGCATCAGAGCATTTGCTTTATTCTGTTAATTCTGCAAAAGCCTAAAAAATATTCTTTGAAAGCATAGAATTAAAAAATTTTGATTTAGAGAAGTTTGCCTACGCCTATATACTGTAAAAATCTCACAGTTTAACATGGGCTTCGGTGAGAACTCCTCTCATTAGCGAGTTGGCTGATGAAGACGAACGTTTTTATAAAATAAAATACTCAATAATAATTAAGGACAAACATAATAGAATATAAATAATGATTTTAATTAAATGATATTTAGTGCTCGCTCATATTGTATTTTGACTAAATTTTTAAAATATAATTGGATCAGTCAGTGAATAAACGATCTTAAAAATAAGCAATACTTTTATAGATGACAGGTTTTATAATATAAGATATTTTATGATAAATGCAAAGCATTAATAACAGAAATAAACTACAGTATGTAAAGCCAGTTATCGTAAAAGTCTTTCATAATATGCACCTTTCCTGCACTGACTGGCCCTGGGTTGTTAATTTACCGTAAGTTACTCGGGCGAGTAAGTTGCCCTTAGTAATTTACTGTAATTTACTGTAATTTACTGTAAATTACTATAAGTTACTATAAGTTACTGTATATTACTAAAAAATATAAGAAACATAAAAAAAATATTAAATTAATTTGAGATCATTGATCTTTTACTTTAATTATCATCAAAATCATTATAAACTAAATCCATATCATAATCGAAAATTGGATTTATATCAAGATCTGATGAATATTCTTCGAGAACCCCTCCAATTGTACTGCTCATAGACTTTAGTTTACATTCAAAGGAAATAAATTTTTGAATTCTTTCACGAGAGAGACAATTTCTATCTATAGAGTGTATTTTTGCCTCTATTCATAATCTTTTGAATGGAGCATTTGAAGGCAGAATTGATAATAATTTAATAGCAATCTTTGATAAGAATTTATTAGCATTAAAATTACTAATTATCAATTAATTTAACATAATTATAAACAGTGTATTTTGGAAGAAATGATTTTTTACTATTTTTTAAACGTGAATGTAAATACAGTAAAAGCTCGTTATAACGAATCCTCAAGGGGTAAAAATTTTGCCCTTTAAATAAAGCTGTTCGTTATATCAAATGGATTTTAGCTTAATTTATTAGCTGAACGGGATCCCGATTATGTACGTTATAACGAGATGTTCGTTACATCGAGCTTTTACTGTATTTGTTTAAAGCACATAAACGGAATACAGTATTTAATTAAATTTCTTTTGTCATGACTAGGCTGGAAAGTTCTGGACTTTTTCTATTTTTTATCTTGCATTTAATCCAGTCCTGAGTTGAATATGAGTTTGAATCACATCAAAATAAGACTTTTGAGACATATTTATAAATGCCTATAATTGCCTTTTTTGATGGTTAGGTCATTTTGCCTATAATGTCATATTCTTGCTTTTTCATGATTTTTTATAAAATTTTAGGAGAATTTTATAATGTTTTATCATTTTAAGAGAAAATCTTAAAAATCAATTTAAAGTATTGTATTTCAATATTAAACTGTCTGTATTGATGTGATAAACCCTTTAAATTGAAGCCTTCAATCAATTTGATGTGATATAAGGATAAGTATCGGTTAATGATATCGAAGCTATATGGAGAACAATACTGATAAAATAGTTCTGATTGAAAAAGTTATGCGTTATTATAATTATCTTTTAAATGGAGTTGACTTAGATAAAGATCCGATAAATTTCTTGATCGAAAACTTTAACGTATTCCTAAGACTTCCATCTTTGGCTTTTATTTATTCAATTTTTTCAACAAACTTATCGAGTGAAAGAAAATTTAGTTATATATGTTTAACATTAACTGACGTTAGATATATTTTAGAACCACAAAAAGTTAACCAAATGTTATTCAAAAGGTCAAACTCTTATTGAATAATTTGATTATATGCTTATTTAAACAAAAGAATAAAATACTTGTTTTATAAGCTTTGAAAATTTGAGGCGGGTCGGGCGGGCCAGGCCGTAGGGCTGAAAAAGTCGGGCGAATCGGGCTAACTTTTTTGGAACTTTGCTCTTCTCTAATCCAGACCCTGTTCACTTAATAGCCACAATATCGCCATGAGTATAATAATAACTTATAATTAGGGCCGCGATCTTTAGGTGGTTATTCATTTAAGAAGTGAGAGATAATAGAAAATTACTGATTCTAACAAACATTTTTTAATTCATATGGATTTAATTTAAGACATTATTTATGAACATATAATATAAATATTTATGAACATAAATATATGAATCCGTATGAATTGGGAAATGTTTGCAAAGAGTCAATAACTCTCTAACTCTCTAACGTCATAAATGAATAACCACCTTAAGATCGCGGTCCTACTTATAATTTACTGTATATAAAATTAGAGTGACATTAGTATTAAGAAAGCAGAGTGTTTGCGTAGAAAATCGCGTATGTTTCGTGACCTATTGAGGTCACTATTTCAAACTAAATAAATTCAAATCCAGATACAAATAAATTAATTCATTTATAAGTTATTAAAGAGCTTATCATTATTTATGATTCCTTTCATTTTAGGCTAAGATTAGGAATTAATGAATATTAATTCTAAGAATAATTATTTTATTTAATATTCTAAGAAATGTTTGTTATACTATAGATAACAATAACTTTTCTATGATTTATTCGTTGTATATTTCAACTACACTTTAATAAGTAGCACTAATTAACTCTTTATTATAACTACAGTAGACTCTCGTTATAATGAACGACCAAATGCAAGAGAAATCCGTTCACTATATCCGGAGTTAACACTATAACATTGTCGGGTATAGTGAACCAAATTTTGGGTCTAAAGCTGTTCACTATAGCGAGAGATTCACTATATCCGACTTCACTATAATGAGAGTCTACTGTATTTGATTATTAGCCTGTTTAATATAAAACATTATAATATCAATGAAATAATTGTTATTTCAATACAGGGTTCTTCAAAATTAACGCAGTATTATAACAAGTTCATTGATGGTCAAAAACTTGAAATACATATAAATAGGTTATGGCTTATAAAGGGGCAAAATAAATAAAAACTTTAGTAATAAATACTATTTAAAGAAAAATATTTTTTTATTGATTTTTTCAAAAAACATGACAGCAAGAAAACATTATTATCGAAATTAAACGAAAAAACAATTATTTTATTTTTGCATAAAATCATCAAAGGGGACTAAGGTAAAATCTTTGAAAATCTTTATCGGGGTCAACCCCCCTGACACAATCCTTGTCGGGGTCAATTCCCCTGACACTCCCCTGAAATAGTTTGCTATATAACAATCAAAAGAATTCATTTTGGTCTTTTAATTAAATAAAAATTTTGTATCAATTTACGCAAAATTCTAAAATTTTTTAATCTAAAATAAGTTTCAATTTAAAAGATTTTATTATTTTCCTATACTGCGCTATTTCTGGGGAACCCTGTATACGAGATCCAGTCATTTAAACTGAATAATCAAATTTCTTGTAATAAATTAAATATTTACAAGAATTCTTTATTTATTAAATGCGTAAAACATATTTCACTATAAATGAGCGAATACTAGAAAAATTAATAAGGGCTCGCACGCATAGTACTTACGAAGTTTTTGACTATTTTTAGACCCCTACCCCCTTCCTGTACGCTTTTGCACACTAATACCTAATGTTAAGCATATAGGAGTGCAAGTGTTTGTACGCTTTTGACTGATCCCCCCTCCCCCCAAGATCATAGTACAATGTGCACGAGCACTAAAAGAAAAACATGATTAAAGAGAAAAACTAACATTTCTGTTTATAATGAATAAAGCGAAATATTACTCATAACAGAAACATTGAGATAAAATTTATAATTAGATTGCTTTCATTAAACACTGTATAACTATTTATAGCAACACATAATATATTTGCCTCATATTATTTTATTATTTAAAATCTACATCAAAAATATTGAAAAATATAAACAAGTTTCAAAAATTACTTTCTATTTTGAGTACCAAATATGCAAAGCTTGACAACAATAAAATGAATTCAGTTTTTTTGATCATATTCTTAACTCTGTATAACATAAATGGCGTTTCATTAAAAACGGCGACTCTTAAGACAGTGATAAATAATGAAACAGTTATAGATTTGTGTTCTTTGCATAATAACTGTGGGACATGTTTTAATCACTCGTGTGTGTGGTGTGGTTCTAACTGTGTAACAAATGACAAGTGCTCTGATCCAACTTGGATGAGAACATCTTATTGTCCGCCAGAAGTATATGAATTCACTCCAAAATCAGGTCCATTAATAGGAGGAACAAACGTTACCATATATGGAGATAATTTGGGTGAACCACAAGATTTGCACTCAATAAGTATCATAAATATAACTATTGCCGGCTCTGTCTGTAATGTATTTGAATGGCAGTCAAAAAGTGTTCGGTGCAAAACAGGTTCGATCGACAAAGCAGTATCGGCTCCAATAAAAATATATGTTTATGACAGTAGGTATGGGAGTGAACGTGTTTATGACATTAAAGGAAACGCACAGTCACGCCATGTGTTTAAATATGTTGATCCCACTTATTATAAGTTCAATGAACATAAAAATGTGCGAATTGTTTATTTAGAAGATCCTATTCTTAAAATTGACGGAAAAGATCTTACCGCTGATTATCGGATAGAAATTACTATTAATAATTCAATTCCGTGTACTTTGACTGATAGTAATAGTTTTGATGCTATTTTTTGTATTATTGAATATAATGAAAACATTTTTCTAATCGATGGCAATGAATATGAGGTTCATATTAAAGTCGGAAAATTTCATTTTACTCCCGGGAAAGTTAGGTTTGCCTCAAAACCTAACAATGCAAGCATTGGCACTATAATTATCTCATCTTTGGTCCCAATGTTATTATTTGCAATAATAATAATATCTGTTATTTATTCTCTTAAAAAACGTGGTTTTATTTGCAAAATATATCCTCCGTTTTCAGTAAATCATACGGTCAACTCTCCCAAGACCAGTCAGGGAACTAATGATTTTCCTAATCCTTTATTTAACAGTAAGTTTATTCATAATAATGACTATTGAAAATCCCATAATAAACTAAACTCAATATTGATTTAATACTAATATATAATAAATATTATTGATAGGGTAACTAGACGTCCAGATTTAAGCTGGACAGTCTAGTTTTTGGGTTATTTTTAAAAAATCTAGTGCTTGATCCCCCTTTGTAATTTTTATAGAAAATAAAAATATATAAAAAAATAATCCTTTAATCTCCCTTTGATTTTTTGCGTTGTACAGCTAATCACAGCCGTAACTAGGGGCGAGCAGAGGGGACTATAGCCCCCCCCCTCTCCCAAAGATTTTTTGAACATTTAAGTGTAGGTCTGTAGCAATTTTAAAATTGCCATAAGTTGTATTATTTTTCTATGTGTAGCCCCCCCCCAGACCTAAAATTCTAGTTACAGGGCTGCAGCTAATGTCCAGTTTTGAATTCAATTGGACCTGGTTGCCCTAATTATTGAGTCTTAGCACATTTGACAAAAATGTTGTGCATGTATTATGTTAATGAAATTTAAAAGTATTTTTTAAACAAAATATAAATAATTCATAGAGATTGGAAAACGACCAGCCCAAGCCATTTGTCTATAATTTGGTCTTTATTTTAAAACTTGGACTCACGATCCAGTCTCAGTTTTAAAGACTACCTTAATTTTGGGTTTCGCTCGCGGCCAATCATACCTATGCCCTTTAGTTTTAGTCGCGATCAAAAGACCAACAGATAATAGAAAATAATAATAAACACCTTTAATTTAAATCTAAATAACTTAAATTTAATGATAGATTAATTTTATTGTTATTATTTATTTAAATTTATTTAATATATAAAAACTTGAATCCTAATTCACAACATATATTTGTCTCACGAGTCAGTATTAATATGAAAACTTCTAATTATAAGACCAAAGGAATTTGGTTTTGGGTTCTGGTCTTTATTTTAATGGTTAAATTTTGGTCTGATTTTTTGTCGCAGAACTATCGTCTTTGGGCTGGGTTTGTAGGCCAGGCAAGAACAGGCCCAGGACCACGTGACCAAAATTTACATTCACTAATAATGCATTACTTGTAAAAAGCTTTACATCCGATGATTAGTAACAATATATAAATTTACTTTTAGATTATATACTGAGAGGCAAAACGCAACTATTTTTACCAGTATTTGGAACAGAAAGTGGTCAAAGATATCAAATGTCGGAAGAGACGATTGCTTTACTTAAAACAGAACATAAACTGATCGAAAGAAGTAATATTGCTTTGGAGGGTGTTATAGGTGAGGGACATTTCGGATGTGTCTTTAAAGGAATTCAATACAATTCTGAATTAGAATATGAAAGAGAAGTTGCCGTTAAAAAATTGCAAAACTGTAAGTATTGTTTATTATATTTATATTTTTTAAATTGCCCGCTAATTATTTAATCGAAGAATTTTTCAATGCAATCTCATATTTATTTTTAATCGTTTAATATATTGCTATCTGATTGGTCATACTTAGGGCGACCAAGCGTCAAGATTTCATCTGGACTGTGCAGATTTTGAGTTTTTTTCAATCCTTAATTCCAAATAATTATCCTTTGGGCCCCCCTTTAATATTTTAAGCTGTCCAGATATTGTCAAGATTTGGACTCTATTAAACTTGGTCACCCTAGCCATACTTATAAAATTGAATTTGAAAGAAAAATTCAGCAATATAAATATTTAATGTCTTATTTAGTGTAATTCTATATGTAATAGATACTACAGAAATGTCATAACCTAAAATATGACATAGGGACATATGGACATAGATAAGACTATGGTTAGAACATATCAGAAAATGATTTTGAAAGTCTATATTTTTCCCGATAAAATGTTTAAGAATACGCTTCATAATAAAATTTTATGAAATTTAGCCAAAACTTAGAATCTCTTCAATCAAAATGAGAAACAAACATTGACAAGATTTTTGTCATATAACTATGCTGACCTCAATACCATTTTTTCTCAATATTATAGACAGTGATGCACACACTGGCCGCTAATTAAGTTAATTTTATGATTAGTGAGGCGACTTCTTACACAAAATTGACTTTTTTTTAATAAAATATCTATTTATTGCTTGATTTTATGCTTAAATTCTTTAAAACCGAATAATATATGCGTTTATTAAAAAATTATTAATGCTGTTTAAATAATAACATTGTTTCATAAAAAAATGCAAATTAATCAGCGCTCACCCTAGCGCTCTGGTCACCAATGCGCCAAACGCTCGAACGTTGTGCATAGGGTGACCAAGTCTAATGGAGTCGAAATCTGGACGCCTTAAAAAATCAAAGGGGAGACCAAAGGATAATTTTTCATAAATTCTTATATTGAGAAAAACTTACAGGGGGGACCAATCACTGTATTTTTTAAAAATGGCCCAAAATCTAGATAATTCAGACGAAATCTGGACGGTTGGTCACCCTAGTTGTGCATCACTGATTATAGAAATAATTTAGTCTTACAGTTGTATATGTTTAAATTTTACCTAAACAAAAGACCTTAAGTGATTAATAACATAAATTTTTCAATTTAATGATAATCCATTATATCTTGCAAATTAACTTTTTAATGTTGAGATATTTAGATTTAATTAAAATTATATTTTAAATTAGCTCTAGTTTTAATTGATTAGGAATGCATTCTTTGCTATTTAACAATTTTTATAATTAGTCCATTTTATTAATTAAGCTGTAATTCGAGAAGAAATGGAATCCTTCCTTAAAGAAGGGCTTATGATGATTTACTTCTCACATCCAAACGTCTTAACACTAATTGGCATTAGTTTTGAAGAAGACGGTTCACCAATAATTGTATTGCCGTATATGGAAAACGGAGACCTATTGTTATACCTCAGAAACGATAAAAACATGATAACTGTTAAAAATTTGTTAATCTTTGCATTAGAAATAGCAAAAGGAATGGATTACTTATCGCGTCAAAAGTATATTCATCGAGATTTAGCCGCAAGAAATATTATGCTGGACTCGGAATTTAGCGTAAAAATAGCGGATTTCGGTCTATCGCGTGATATATATGAAAGTGACTATTATAGGACTGATAACAGAAAGTTTAAGCTACCCGTCAAATGGATGGCTCCTGAATGTCTAGAAAAAGGTGTTTATAATACAAAAACTGACGTTTGGTCTTATGGGGTATTAGTTTGGGAGCTGATGACGCGCGGAGTTACTCCGTATGCTGATGTGCACAATTGCCAAATTTTGAAATTCTTAAAACAGGGCCGCCGTATGTCCAGACCATTGTTCTGTCCCCAAGTCTTATATAATATTTTAATGAAGTGTTGGTCTAAAGATCCAAATTTGAGGCCAAGATTCCAAGAACTATGCGATAAATTGCAGACAATTATCACAGATTTAGAAAAAGGGTCTGTAAAACAAAAGCATAATCTGAATGTGTCTTATGTTAATTGCCCGATAACTGACATTTAAGTTAATTATTTTTAATCAGAGTCACAAAACAATAATTATTATATAAGTAAAAGCTATGAAACTCTATGCTTTGAATAAAAATTATTGTGTTATAAATTATAGACATTGCAATGTACTGTCGCTGATGATTAGATTAAAATTTCAAACATATTTATTAATTCAATTATTATTATTTAATAGTCGACTAGGTGGCTCCGTTGCTCCGTAACTCATATGAATTAAATATAACTCTGATATTAACAGTTAAATATATGAAATTTTTAGAATTGCTTAAGATAACATTAGGCGAGATCCATTAAGTACGTACGCAAAAAAGTCAATTCTTAGACTCCCTTCCCCTATGTACGCATTTTCACGCATGATTTAATGTTAAACATATAGGAGAATATGAGTTTGTACGCTTTTGGCAAACTTCCCCCTCTCCTCTATGAGTGCGTACGTACTTAATGGATCTCGCCTTAAAGTGCATTTTACTTTTTTAGAAAATTTTTATAGAGTAAAATTTGAATTAGATTACTATAATAATTTTATTACATTATTGCTGAATTTTACCCAAACATACAGACATACACACACAAATACATTTTTTAAATGATATAGATCATTATTATTATATAAATATACCCTTATTAAATTAATGAGTGCAATCTTATTATCAATTTTGTATTAAAGTTTCCGTTATAAGTATGACTAATATTTCGCTAATAATTATTATTATTAACAATAAATTTAATATAGGGTATAATCTGGAACATTCATTTTTATTTTGCTTTCATTAACAAGAAGTCTGATTCACACCATTAGCAACTCGTAATGTAATCTTTAAGAATAAACACATTTGTACAGTACATACAATAAACTAAAGCTTTGCAATCGGTTTAGCGATTGGTAGGCTATAACAAAATGATTTTCTGAAATTTTCTATTGCAAAGTCTTATAACTTTTGAACGGATCATTTTATAGCCAAACAAAAATACACGTATTCATAAGGTGATAAAATGTTACCCAATCAAAAAAAATCAAATGATATTTATATGTTAGTATAAAAATGCTTATAATCAGGGTTCGCCAAGCTCCTTCGCGTCAGGGGGTGTAAAAGTAAAAAGTTTTGAAATTTTAAGGGGGGGAGGGATCAAACTCATCGGATTTAATAAACAATTTTTTTACAAAATCAATTTTGGCGCCAAAATTGCTTCAAAAAAATTTTCCAGGCATTTTTATAAATGATTGTTTTCCAACAAAAAAACATTATAGCTTGAAAACTCGACGTTTTTCTAAGGAAATTTTTTGAAAAATACGTTTTTGCCCCAAAATTTCTAAATTAAATATATATTTATTTTATTAAATATAATATTTTGCGTTAAAAAGATATATCTTGTCTTTCAGAAAAATAAATCTACAAAAA
>JAQGCH010002912.1:0-11620 GCA_034699485.1 Nanhermannia elegantula
AATGTATTGTACAGTATAAGTATCCTAATTACTTATTAAATTATTGATCAAGGATTTATTGATAAGACAAATCCCATAATCAGTAATGTCATAACTTTACTTCAATAAGTTGTATTACAAACTTAATTAAATTATTATTCAATGTTTTCTTCAATTTAATAATAAAGACCTTAAACAGCTTATAGTGTTATGTTTTTTATGTTAATTATTAATCAAATGTCAAGTCTATAAAAGAATTAGTTAATTAAACTGTCTTTAAAGTTAATCCATTCTACATGAATAGTTGGAAACTATTAATTAAAAAGAATAAACTTTTACTTATTCATAAATCTCAAGAATAAATTATAATTTATTATTTTTGAGAAAGCTTTTCAGAAGCTATTACTGCAAAAATAATTTATAACTGGTTTTTAAACAATTCAATTTGAAAATATGTCACATTTTATTAATGATCATTATATTAATATTAATGAATCGTTCAATAATTTCTTTAAGATTTTATATCGAAAAAGATAATACCATATTACATAGTATCTATACTTATAAGTAGTGTTGGGTCAGTCCCAAAGACTGAAACATCACTACTTATAAGCAGGATTCGCCAAGCCACTTCCCGTCAGGGGGGTGTAAGTCTAAAATTTTTTTTAAATTCTAGGAGGGGGAGGTGTAAAACATAAAACTCATTGGATTTGAAAGACAATTTTTTAGGATTTAGGAAAAGTCTTGGAGGGTCGTCCAGTTTTCCAACTTTTCAGGGGGTGTAAAACCCCCAACTCCCCTCGTCTTGGCGAACCCTGCTTATAAGTATATCCAGAACTTGATTCACAAAACAAGTTATTTCGAACAATTTAGAAATAAAAATTAAATTTGAATATTAATAAATTGAAGAATAAATGTTTTGTAAAAATAATTTCAATAATATTGAGCTGAATTTATGTAAGATTTTAGACAAAAGTGAGACACAAAGTATCTAAAGAATAAATTGATTACAAACATTTAGCTTTCTATAAAGTTAGCGGCTCTGAACGACAATTTGAACCGACTCTTAAGAATAACTTTTTCATTATATTTGTTCAAAATTGTTATTAAAAAGACTTTAGAATTACATACTCTTTTTGATACTCATTTGCTGTTACGCGAAATTTTTTTAAGTAAAAAGTGGTACGAATTGCTAAAAAAGGTGAAAACCGCCTCAATAGAAGACAGCATAACTATTTTGACTGCTATTTTACATAATCATAAAACAAGTTTCTTATTCATTAGACCCGTAAAACTAAACATATATAGAAATCTTGAACCAGATTTAGTTTATTTTCAAACGAAATTTTATTAGCGATAGACAGCTATAATTAGTTTTGTTATAGATTTTTCGTCAATGATTGCACTGTAAGACAGACACCAAATACAAACCTGTCATAAAACTATTTTATAAAACTCTGATTTTCTGTTTTGAATATTTAAAAACTTATTAATAGTGATTTATTTATTGGTCATATTTATATAATTATTTGTCAATCATTTCAATCAAAAAACGATTTAATTTCGACATTTATTTCAAATAAATTATATGCAGTTTTAGCTAAATTTCAGAAAAAATCTAAACTAAAAACAAAATTTTATTTATCATTTTGGATTATTTAACAAATTTAATCTATATTTAAGAGATCAATAAGTTTTACTTACTTTAGTAATTTTAAATTCTGAAATATTTGGTCACATTCTTAAAGTATATGTTAAAGTAATTTCGTTCAATAAATTGCAAAACTTGTAAAGTAATTAATTTGCAAATTATAATTTGTTTATTTACAGATGATTTATAACTAAAGTTTGAAAATTAATTTTACAATTTTTGAACTTTGATTAAAATATTATTTAAATTTTAACTTCTAAAACACCGTAACTGTAAGGCTATATAATATTGAGTTTATTCATTTTTAGTATCTCTTTTATACTTTTTACCATACAGTATATCAGAGTTTGAAGAATTAGTTTGGTTTAAATAAATTTTAAGAAATTTTACTTTTCATCTGATTTTGATGTCAATGTCTTCAAAGATATTTATGATTCTGTAAGAAACTAACAAAATCAATGATAAGCTAATTTGAGTAAAAATAAACTCAGGTATACTTTGATTATATGCTAAGTTTTTATGTATGATATTTTTATTAATGAAATAAATATTTAAATTATTGAATTTGACATTGAATTCAATTTCTAAATGATTTTTATAATTAATATAAAATAATTAATATTATTGAATCAGAATTAAGTGTTTCAAATGATTACTTAACACTCATTTTCAGTTAATTTATTCCTTGGACTCTATTAGACTCACGATAGTGATTATGATACAAACTTAAAGCCTTTAAAGCCATATTTGCTTAATCCTAGAGCCTTTACCTTTCGGGTTTAACCCGATTGAACCAGATTAAACTCTCCGGGAAGAAATTTCTAAAATGGGTTTAGCCCGCTTGAACCCGAATTGAACATGCATGTTACTTAAATAAATTATTTTAAGCCTTAAATTACACTTTATGTTTGCCATCTGTTAGTTTGGGTGCTGAAAAATCTTTTCGAATTTAGAAATCTTAAAACGGATCGCAGCTTATTATTAGCTGATGAACACCTAAATATCTAGCAGATTTTGTATTTTAGTAAATGTATAGAGGCACGTTTTCATAAATACATGTTCATTTTTTGAATTTATTAACCGAAATTAAAAATAATTTTTTTAAACCACCTGAATCTGCGTCAAAATTAAACCCGAAATGTAGATGCTTTAGCTTAACCCTTAAGCAGATGAAATTTATCAGTTTGACAATTAATTAACTAAATGAAGGTTTTACTGCTCTCGTTGTTATAGAAATATTGTCTGTCAGAGTTTGGTTTTCATATCATTACCACATAATTAAAAGCTACCCGATTTTGATTCAAGGATTTCGAATTAATTTAAATCAATGTTACAAAACTTTTTATTATTGTCCTGAAGAATAAGTTGAAATTAAAGAATTTCTCAATTTCAAAAATTTGCAATGTTATGTTGAATTATTGTTTTATCGATAACTCAATCTCAACACTTTTCACTAATTGAAGATTTTCTTTAATCATTTTCAAGAACAAAAAATTCGTGTCAGGATTTATTACAAGTTTTTACATAGTTTTTCAATTTTGACTCAAGGTTTTCATAGCCCTTCAGTTTAATTACCCCTAAGACAATCATTAAAAAATATCTTGATATTTATTAATTTTATTAAATACAATCCCGTTATAATTTGTTCTCAAATCAAAAACTTTTAATTCACTGGATTAAAGGTGTGAAATCTCTAGAAATTTCGTATATAGAAACTTATGCAGAGTATATTCTTTATAAGAGTAAAATGTCTGCGGGCATTATCGTTATAAGTCGTGCTTAAAATTATTTTGTTATAGTTAATCAATTCTCTCTCAAAATATAAGTGAACAAAAAATATTGAAAAAACTGAGTAATGAATGAGAACCAATCAAAATTATTATATATTATATATATACAGATTATGTACTGTATGATGAGTACGTGTTTAGGAGTCATATGTGTTTATCTCAATAGGAATCTTGATGTCAATGCAAAGTAATGGCATAAATATATAAACATAAAACAGTTTACCTCTGATTTTATTTCCAAGCTTTATAGTGAATGATTAACATAAATATATATTCAAAACGCCTTTCGAGACGTCGAGATTTTAGAGTAAAAGAGTTCCGATATTTAAAAATCTATTTTTAGCAAAACCACGATTTCTAAAAATAATTGTCATTACACGATCTTCTAAGAAAATCTAACTATTATTATATAATATTTTCCCTATATATATAGGCTAAAAAGCTAAGCTAATGATTGGCTTTTAGCTTTTTAGCTGTGACCGTCACACTTTAGCTTTGACTTTGAACTTTTGACTTCCAAAAATTTTATTTTTCAGTATAATCAAAAAATGACAATACAATAATATTGCAATCATTATTTTTAAAAATTGACCCAATTCTGTTGCGTTTTTTATTTATCAAATTTGGAGAAATTTCCTCACTTTTAAAGATTAAGAGTCAAAACATTGATAGTAAAGCTAAAATATTTTGACTCTTTAGCGCGAGCTCTCAGTGAAAACTTTAGCTTTGACTTTGACTTTGACCGTAGTCAGAGAGAGTCAGAGAGTTGACCGTAAGATTGACCGATCATACAATACAACATTACTTATATATATTGATTAAATATATGTTTAAATAGCAGTTTAAATAGATATTGGAGTAAATACAAAGTTCATATTCTGTGTTCTATATAGCATAGGCACAGGTAATGACTTTCCGACAGTAAAAATGAATATTATTTGAGAATTAAATTAAATGAAAAATAATATTATGTAAACATTTGCCATGTGATGCTTCAAATAACCTCTCTTTAGTCTTCTTTATATTCTAATAACTTTGAATATTACACAGACAGAAAACATTGCCTGAAGAAAGGGCGCTAATCATGTTTATCGTGAATTGTTTACCAGACTTTAAGTACATCTAAGTTAAGAAAAAAGTAAAACAAAAACAATTTTTCAATTTTGGTTTTTTAATATCAAACGAATTTATGAATGAATACCAAACTCTCCTCTTTTTATATAACCTTAATAAAGATTATCATTAGTAGCTTAATTGATATCATTAAATTGAAAATATTTAATCTAATATTTTATTACAAAAGGAATATTTTCGTGATTTAACAAATTTTTTTTAAAACCAATTTAAGTTAAATATTGAAGGTCTGGCAATGAGATCGTTTTAGTTTTCATTCCATTGATCTCATTTAATCGTACAATTGTTATTGATTGTTATTAATGGCATAACTTATTTGAGTATACGTTCAAATTTCATTTAAATTACCATTTTTTATATCACCTGTTCTTTAATCAATAATCATAATAAATTCAAATCTAATAAATGAGGAGGAAATCTATTTTTTAATGCAAACAAAATTGAATATAATTTGAAATCATATCTATAGATACAAATTGTTTAAATTAGAACAAAATAATTAATGAAATTTACATAAAACTGTATTTCAATTGTGAAGATTAGTATGGATTTTATTGTATTTAAATAAAATTTAATTTGTTTCATCCAAAGTCCTGAAATGGGCAATTTGTTGAGATTCTAACCCCACAAACCCAATCCACCCCATCCACCACCCAATCCACCCCATCCACCACCCAATCCACCACCCCATCCACCCCATCCACCCCATCCTCCCCATCCTCGATTCCATCCGACATTGTTGTAGCGCAAATCAAGACCTTTACCACCCCAGCCCAAGTTAAGAGAACTGCCCCACGTGTCCTTTCCCATACTGGTAATTCTATTTTCATATCTTGGCCCCCATCCACCCAATCCTCCCCATCCCCATGCCGTTGGAATGCTGTAAACGACTCCAATTAGACCAACAAAAACCAAGAGGAGCTGAAAATTTAATAACATATAAGTAGTAGTTTATAATTACAATTTAAGTAAACTTACTGTAAGCTTCATTTTAGAAGTTTTAAAGTTTTCAAAATTTTAAATTTTAGCGAAGAAGTTGATTATTGAACTTCTGAATGAATTGAAAAATAAGCTGATGATGCGCTTTATATATAACCATATTAGCCTTGATTTTGTCAATTTAAATGATATTTTAAATCAAATTTAGTTTTTGTAATGATGTGTAATAAAAAAATTTAATTCAAATTTCTACGCAATGATTCTTCATTAAGATATATCAGACATTTACAGCAAATGAATGCTTAAAATAGCAAAAAATAAGAGCAAAATGCTTTCATTGAAAAACAGTTTTTATTGATGAAGTTTATAAAACAAATAAAATTCCAATGTGATCAAGGATGAGACGATAGCAAAATTATGCTTAAATTGATCATGGGTTTAAATTAATTTTCAAAAATCTATAATTTCATCATTTCGTACCCTAAAGAGTAATTTTGTTGACAAACTTTATGGTAATTAAAGTTTATTTGGTTTTGAATCAGAGTTTAGAGAACGCAAATTTATAAATTGCTTAATAATAAAAAGTAGATCTAATTTTAACAAAGATAATGCGCCGCACTTTTAAAATATCTCAATTAAACCCTATTTTTATCGCTATTCAATATGAATTCAGTTATGCTGTGAGTTTTGCTAATATAAAAGTTATTTTGCTTAACAAGATATATATTCCTTATTTATGAAAGTAATGAATTTATTTTTATCAAAACTTGGATTCAAATTTTTTACTGGTTATCAGCTGACCTTTGAACTTATCATTTGTAATTAATTAACTTTTTAAAATAAGTAAATTCATAGATGAGCGAAATTTTCATTGACATAAATGAATTTACTTTCTCTTCAATTCAATTTTAAATAAAACTAAAAGAAAATCCTAAAAGAACTTCAAACTAATACAGTAAATGTAATACAGTATACTTTATTTAAGTAGACATTTATTTTCTACTAGTATTTCGCCATAAATATTATGAATTATTTATTGCGAGTCAAACCAATAATTAGGTAATAAAGCTTTAAACAATACAAATACAGTTATCTATAAAACAGGTTCTATTGAATAAATGTTAGACATTTGAATTTATATATGAGTAGTAATTTTTGAAATATATTCAATTACTTATTTAGTAAACAGTTAATTAATGATTTATATACCTTAAATAGTTCTTAAATACAGTATGAAGTTGAAGGAAAGTTTTAGGATTAGGGTAGTGTTGGATCTGTTTTTAATCATACAATAAAATCGCCGATAGCAGCAAATAAGTAACTAATGTAATACATAATAAAAAATAAATATAGCATTCATGTGAGTTTGTTATAAAGATTTGTATGTCAATTGTCCATTAGATACATCCTACGCATCCCATTACTATTGACAGCCTTCGTTATTACTAATAAGTTATTAGTAGGCTGGGAAGTTCTGGACCTAAAAAACCATGAAATAGGCAATTATAGGCAATAATAGGACATTTTTTAGAAGGTAAATCCAATTCCAGTAATATTTATAGTCCTAATTGAGTGGAGTCTATAATCTAAAGGAATTATTACATGAATACACATTGTTTAATATTAAAACAATATACATTAAATGATTTTTAAAAATTGACTCTTAAAATAAGTAAAATTTTATGCAATTTTTACTAAAAATTTATAAAAAAAGACATGAAAAAGGCACGAATAGGACATTATAGGCAAATAGTACCTAACGATCAAAAAAGGTAATTATAGGCATTTATAAATGTATCTCAAAAGTCTTATTCGATGTGATTCGGACTCATATTCAACTCAGGGTTGGATTAAATGCAAGATAAAAAATAGGAAAAGTCCAGAACTTCCCGGCCTAGTTATTAGTAATAAGTTTTTAGGCTTTTTAGTATCACTACACAAAGCAATCTAAATAAATATCAAAAATGTTGTTATTAAATCATTTTTTACTAGTCGTGACAAAAAATAATTATTAGTTAGTCATTGTCTCAATTCAATGAATTCAATGAAACATGTTTTGACTTTGAAATATGCCTCAAATAAATATTTAATGTCAGGAAAATAATTTCTATAAGCATTTCATTAATAAATCACTATAAGAAAGAGAAGGTTTGATCTTAATTATGAACTTATTTATTGAAATTTCAAAATTTTATGAAATCATTGAAAAGATAATTATTTTCATTTAATTTATGACTAAGAAAATAATAATATTAGAAATTAGTTTTTCAAGATTCAAATGAGACTCAAACAAGTGCAGGGTTACTGTTCACCCCTCGCGTCTTAAAACCTATAAGTTTGAGACTTATCATCAACTTTTGGAGAATCATAATTCTGGTCCCAAAACACTTGTTTGACTCTATTCTAAATTAATTATCAGACTTTTGAAAATTGATATAAATATTATGAAATTTTGTGTTATATTCTGTTATTAAGGAATTGATTATTTGTCAGCACAGATCTTATTGAGCATTACTTTAGTTGAATGCAATCTTAGCGTTGTATCAAAGAAATTGAATGCACTTTAGATTTATTAGAAAAAAAGAATTTAAAAGATTGGAACCGATAATAAATAATTGCAATTGAGTAGAAAAAACCTTTATATTGATAACTAATAAATTGAATTTAAAAATACATTGAGGTATTTTCCCCTTATGTATACTTTTCCAGTTTCGGATATTCAAGAAGTGATTGAGTGCTTCACTTTCTATTTAAGGCTCTATAATAATATTTTTTAAATGAATGAAATATGTCGTCGATTGAAGGCTATCAGTAATTAAATATCATTTTGATGATTGAGATTTCACTATTCCTGACTGTATTTTGTTGGCATTCAAATACATGTATTAATGGGTGATTACCTAATAATCGTAAACAGAATTAATTAAACTTTTATTGATTAGTGCTTAATAGCCGTTAGATTATCAATGAAACCGTTAGGTTATCCTTAAAATAGTGAAGATTCTTAAGGATATGTATTACTGTCCATCGCGGACAACTCGAAGCTCTTATTTCACACATCAATAACTATTTCTATTAAGATTTTATTTTTTAAGTTAATTAACGATTAAATTTTAAATTAATTAAAAATAATTTTAATTAATTTCGATAAAAATCTGTTTATTTTTCTAAAATTTGGTTCAATAATAATATAATCAACTTTTTTAAAGTACCAGTACTTTGAGATTAATTTTTGAGTTATAAAAAGATCAATACTTTTCAAATACTGATGCTATGAATTATTATGAATTACAATCTTCTCTAAACTTAAAAGACTTTTTTTGAGGCTTTATTGTGATCTGTCTTCGGATGTTTATATACATTAGCAGTTGTGCCGTCTATTTCCGCATAACTGCATTTGTGTCTTTGTGGACACACATGAGACGACTTCCTCCACTGCCAAAACAAAATTCTCAATACTGAGTCCATACTCTTTGATTTTATATAAGATCTTTTCCAATGAATCGATGGATATTCTGTCCCTCAGAATCACAGCCTAGGGCTCAATGAAAGCTCCACTTATGAGACACCACCATATCTGAAATCATGCAATTGGAAAATTGTCATCGGATACCATCACTGGAGCAGAAATGTCTCGAGCCTTTGCTTAAATTAAATTAGTGTGTTTTGGCTCACATTTACTTTTACTCAATATATTCTAATATTATAATATTATTCTTAATTAAAGTTTAATGTATTTCACTCTTAAGGCTCAAAACACTTCTGCTCCAGTGTTGGTATCCAATGAATGTTTGCACTCTATCGCGAGCACAGAAAGAAATTACCGCTGAATATATGGACGAAACGACTGACACTTTAGATAAAGTGATTTTCCAGTCGCATGATTTCGGATATCGTTGCGTTTCATCAGTTGAGCCTACATTGAAGTAATCTTTACTCACCCTTAGGCAGTACCCACTGCTTTGAAGCTTTTAATTGAATTACATTTAATTTTATTATAATTAAACCGTTAAACAATAGCATTGTTAAATCATTTATATTTATATATCTCAGTCGAAACTTGCAGTGCAGTATTGAGAGAATATTCAATTGAACAAAGCTCTGTTCAAACGTATTGTGTAATCTCTAACACAATTATTCAATTTCCTAATAATATAAGATACAGAGAAACACAAAGAAATTTTATATTGAAACTAAACTTAGAAACTGAAAATTTTATTGGAGTTTGAGATCGAAATTCGATAAAATTCGTGAAGTAATAAAACTTAAATATGTTATAACTGCATATACTGCTAAAGTCATAATTAAACTCCTAAAAAATTTTATAAACTATTAGATTTTATTAGTCAGTAAAGAAATTAATCTAATGATAAGTTATGATTTATGAGACAAAATCTATTAATGATTTTATAATTATTTTCTATAATTGTATGTTTACTATACTGATCGAATAAATATATTTAAAACTTTTATGTATTGAAGTGATTAACACCAAATTTTTGTCAAACAAAAGCACACATTATGAGCAGTGATGGCCCACTCGGTGCTCACGCTCACACTTATCACTGATTATAAGTAGTGCCAGTATTTATTTCGTTAAACAAATTAAACGAAATAAAACACAACAAATATAAATATTAACTGATTTCGTTTTATGAATAAAACGAAATAAAAACATATATTAGCTGTAATTTTTGTAATTTTTTGACTCCTTTAAGGATTTTTAACCAAAAATTTTTGCGGCAAAAATTTTTTGAAAAAAAATTTGATGGAAAAATGAATTTGTGAAAAACATTGTCATACAAAAATGAGGAGTTTTCCCCCACCCTGACATTCAGACAACAAAACGCAACTCAATGAGTGATAAAAGTATTCAATTTTAAATGATAACAAAGATATTGAAAACAATTATATGTTATATTAATTAAATAATAGTCATTAATTGTATTAACAAATAAAACTAATTTTTGTGATAAATCTATTAAACAACAAACAACAAATTCGTGTAATAAATTATAAAACCAAATAAAACACACGAAATATTAGAAATTAATAAAACGAAATAAATACTGGCACTAATTATAAGTCTTAAGTTTAACTAAAAAGATGAATGTTTTTTTAATCTCAATGTTAAAGTTAAATAATGTAAGAGATTAAATGATAAAATTTTAATTTATAGCTTTAAAATTTATTATAAATTGAAGCTAATAAGAAATTACAACATTCAAATTTTTTATTATTATTTATTTATTTATTTTAATTATTTGAAGGTTTGTTTATTGAAAAAAAATCAGCGCCAATCGAATCACGGATTTTAAACTTTTTAAAGTTCTTAAATCTTATGAAAACATTTTGTTATAGGTCTGAAAGTAGACAAATATATTTAAAATTTAAAACGAAATCAGTAAATGAAAGCTGAAATCGCAAAAAATGAAGAGCAAAAATGCTTTCAGTGAAAAAAATAATTGTTATAAACAAAATAAACCCAATAAAATTCCAGGATATGATCAAGGATGAGATGATAGCAAAATTCCTGATTCAAGTAATCACGAGCTTTAGATTTCTTTTTTTCAAGAATATATATAATTTGATTATTTCGTATCTAAAGAGTACTTTTATTGACTACCTTTACTGATAATGATATATAATTCAAATTTGTTCATTTTGATTAGAGTTTAGAGGACGAAAATTTATAAATTTTTTAATAATAAAAAAATTTTCTGCCATTTTACCAGAGGTCAGAGTTCAAATATACATGTTAAAAAAATATCTCAATAAAACCTTAAATTTTTTCCCGCTATTCAATATGAATTCACTTATGCTGTTATATATAGTTTGCTTAACACCATAAATATTCCTAATTTATGAAAATAATGAATTTATTTATCAAATCTTGAATTCATATTTTAGGACTGGTTGTTATCTGATCTTTGAACGCATTAATTTTAATTAATTATTAATTAAGCAAATTCACATTATATTTATTTTAAATTTTTTATTCACATAACTTACTCTTCAGTTCAATATTATTTTTTGTGAATTGCATTGATATAAATTTAATTTTGAATATTCTTTTTTCAAAAAAACTTTCAGTAAACAATTAACGGGGGGGGGGGGGGGGGGGGGG
>JAQGCH010002913.1:0-11620 GCA_034699485.1 Nanhermannia elegantula
GTAATCTACAGGTTTGCATTTCATATTTTTTTGTTAATAATTAACTAAATATGTAATTATAATTATAAATAAATTTTAACTGTAATAAAATATTTACAAACATAATTGATGGAAAAATTGAAAATATGTTCAGTTCTTGTTCTATGCTCTTTTCATTTTCTCCGGAATTTCTGGGCTCTGCATATGAGCTGCCAAAATATTTGTTGTTTTTCTGGGACGGGACAGGACGGGAAGGACGGGGAGGACGGGATCACTTTTGGCATAATACGGGACGGGACGGTATAGGACTGGGTTAGTAGAACAATGGGACAGGACGGGACTCCGAATTTAAAAGTTTTGACACCTCTACTGTAGAAGTACCATGGTCAGGATTGCCACCTCTCCAGTTTTCGAGAATTTTTTCTAGTTTTGCAGAGCTGTAAAAACTGGAGATTTTTATTGTACTTTTTTTTACTTTTAACGGTAAAAATGAATAGAAAAAATTAAGATTAACGAAAAGAATATGGAATGAAAAAATAGGATGAATACAGGTTCAGTTAAAGCAGAAATATAAATAAATTTTAATTACTAAATGTCTTGTTCAGAATTCGATGAAACTATTATTAATAATACACAATTATTTAAATAAGCGAAATATGACAAAAGTATTCTTTTAAGAAAAAAATAAACAATAAAATGTTTTTTCATCATATTTTCATTAAAAAATATTTATTTGTAACTAAATCCGTGTATTGGAAAAATATGTGAAAAATATTCTTTGGTCCCCACTTCATATATTTTTTTTCTCCAGTTTTGGCATTGAGAAAAAGTGGCAGTGCTGATCATGGTGGGTGGGGTAAGTATTGTAACGGTTTGCCCTATTGGTATATTTTATAGTTTATATCACTGAAGGCTATTTGAATCTTATTTCAGCCGAAAATTAATTTAAAATTTATTTTTAAAAAGTATTCTATTAATAAAAATTAGAAAAATAGCCATCCATTCAATCATTTTAATGAAAAAGTTATGCATTAATAAAGATAATAACTAATCGCTAAAACTTCAGCTTTAACTTAATTTATTCTTAACTTAATAAAAACTTTAGATTAATTAAAGTTAAATAAAGAATTGATTACAAGTGCAGTATTGTTAAGTACAGATATGGGTCAGACAGTGAAGGCCTCAAAGCAATAAAAAAAAAGTTTATCAGTAAATGAGTTTTGTCTCATTACAAGAAAACAAGAACTAACTGAACACAGAAGATCCTGCGGAAGATCATATTGTCTGTGTTTATACAATCTTTGCCATAAATCATTCCCTCTGTTTTAGGAGGTTATCCACCTCTAAACATAAATGAATTTTAATAAAAAAAATTGAGCATATCCTTGGTTGGGACTAAACTTTTTTGAAATTCTGATCAATACACACAATTGTACTCATAAATAAATTAGACGTCTATTTTTGTTTGGCCTCAAACCCATAGAATGAGTTGTGCAGCGCATTAAACATGAAACTTACGAAAATTCGATAGAGCACAGTATAGTACCAACTTATCCGAAAAGTTTGAAACCTGTATCAAATTAAAGCCTTTAAAATGCTCGTTATAACTCTTTATCAGATTTTATGTTATATTTTATTTTTTATTTTATTCATTAAAATATTTTTCCCTATTGTAAAATTTTATTCATTAAAATAATATTAAAATCAACTGAATTATCGAATTAATGACTGAATTTATAACGGAGAGAATTTTTTTAGTAAATATGACAAAAAAAATCAAATGGGTGGCCAAAGGAGATTTTTAACACATTTTTTCAAAGCACAGCTTTAGATACAAAAAAACATTTTCATAAGTTTAGATACAAAAATGCAACAAAAATCACCATCATTTATGAATTTATTATTAAAGGATATTTGTGTGGATTTGGAGCTTAAATAATGAAATTAGAGACCAGAGGATCATTTTTTATAAATTTTTATTTTATGAAAAAAGCAAAGGTGGATGAAGCAAATTAACCAAATTAACCAAAATTTGGAGGAGGCGGTCACTCTATTTGGAATATTCCAATTATATTAAATAAAGCTTTCATTTAATGAGGTGCTGTCATTTTATTCAATTTACAAGCATTTTAAAGCTTATATCACATCGTAATTTTAACTTTTAAAAAATATTAGTAATATAAAAAGGGGGGGGGGGGTTCTGGCCCGTAGAAAGTACGCGCCCAAAACCCTCATAAGACACATCATTTTGCTCTAAATCCCGTGTACTTTCAATCAAAAACGTTGAAACCACGAAAAACCTCACCTAAAAAACATTAACTTCTGACCTGATCCCATGGAGCTTCTAATCCGTACAAAGTACTCGTCCCAAACCCTCACACATTTCTAACCAATACGAGCTCAAACACACCAAATTACTCAAATTTATGAACAATAAAACAATATTTCTAATTTCTAAAACCACTAAATTCCATGTTTTTTTAACCTCGAAAAAGTACATCATACTAAGTACGAGTTCCAGCACTTCTTCAAAACTCATGATTACGCGCTCAAATTCTCAAATTCCTTAACTCTTCTATTTTATAATCTCCATTCGCTAATGTTGTCATTTTTAAAAAATATCTGAGGGATCGACCATTTGTTTATATAATTTTAGTAAAGATTACCCAAAAATATGTCAAATCTCTCACTTTATTTTATTAAGAATAACTT
Organism: Nanhermannia elegantula; assembly: GCA_034699485.1. NCBI lineage: Eukaryota > Metazoa > Arthropoda > Arachnida > Sarcoptiformes > Nanhermanniidae > Nanhermannia > Nanhermannia elegantula. The sequence continues at coordinate 2,692 of JAQGCH010002913.1, forward strand.
TAAAAAGATAAAATTGGTCATTTGGACTCCAAAACAGAGATTTTTGGAGAACTTTATAACTTTTCCGTTAAATAAATTTCAAGTATATTGTCTTATTGCATGAGACTTTGTTCTTCAGATCTTTAAATGTCTTTTTTGATATTGATAGAGAAATTTATTGTTCTATGTAAGTGAATAAACTTTACAAAAATTTCTATGAAATAGTAATCCAGAGAAATAGAGTAATAGAAATTTCACATTAACACTAAAACGATAATAAATTTAATGTAATATTTGCTCAATCAGATTATTAAGTGCAATGCACTATATTATAGTGACCAAAAGTCCAAATATTATTTCACTCCTGAAGATATAAATAAGGAAATAAGAAATTCTTACTTATATTAGATATAAGTGAATTGATTGAAATTTGTGCAACAATGAAGAAAACATTATTTGCTATATTAATTTTTATATTGTCCATTAACATTGGTAATTATTACAAGTTATGCAATCCTTATTTGTGAATTAATTTATCTTAAAATTTCAATTTATTAGTTAAGGCCAGCAATAGCGACTTGACTGCTACTAAAAGCGATCTGACTGCCACTAAAATCAAATTGGCCACTACCAATAGCGAACTGATCGCCACTAAGAACGAACTTACTAATATCAATAACATCCTAACTACCACTAGGAAAGAACTGGCTACTACTAAAAATGACTTGGTCAGCCGCCTTCAGGCATTAGAAAAAGTTACGTTACCATTCTTTCAGAAAGGAGCTATAGTTCTTTGGAAAAAGCCGGCAAATTTGATTCCTTCCGGTTGGGCCGAAGTAGGTGATTTGCGAGGACGGATACCAATTGGCTTGGATTCTTGCGATCCAAGCTTTGCAAAAATTAACAAAATGGGTGGAAGTAAGACTCATGTTTTAACTGTTGGTCAAATGCCTTCTCACTCACATCCACCTGGATTTAACGCTGGGAAAGGCGATGGATTGAAAGCTTCTGGTGGAGTAGCGGTTGATCGTGCTGGGACCAATGGCGGCTTCTCTGCTTCAGAATGGACTGCTTCAGTTGGTAATGGTTTGCCTGTTAATCATATGAATCCTTACAGAGTTGTCATGTTTATTGAATACATCGGCTAAATAAAACTGTCTATAATATGATAATTTAGGTTCAATATTGCATTTCAGTTATGTACTAACTATTGTATGTTTTGAAAGTAATATAATTTGGAAACATTAAAATCTAGGCTATAATAGAATGTTCTTAACTGTATATTGAACTTCTAAATTGCTTTATTTTTAGACTTTATTGCAAAAGCGCGAACAGAACCAATACAATCAACAAGTTTATTATTTTAAAAACTATGTTCGTCCCTACCAGTCATTCAAAAATGATTTGCATCTGTTCTGTCATCAGTTAAACGTGTCATCAGGAAAAGAATTCACTAAAAGAATAGCAACAGGCTTTATAATTCAAAAGTTCGAATAGTTGAAGGAAGTCATTGTGGCGAAGTTGATAAGGTGCCGGACTCATGATCGAAGGATCGTGGGTTCGAATCCTGAACCGCTCGTTTCATTGATTGCTATACCGGCCATATATTCATTGTTTTCGAGCAATCCCTAGGCCCGTAGCATTTGCCCACAGCCAATACATGTAACATATGTAAAAATCTCACTCTAACTCAGGGCTAAAGGTGAGATCTCTTCTCATTAGGGAGTTGACCGAAGAAAATGTTAATGTTAAATGTTCAAATATTTTAGCGATATTGTTGTATTTTGTTTCGCAAAATATCAATTATGGCAGTTAATGAGGGCTTAATGTAATATAGTTTAACACAGTCGGTCAACATACGGCCCTCTCAGCAGATATTTGTAAAACGATTACCTATATCTTTAAAGCGATAGAATATAATTTAGTCGTAAAGTTAAACTCAAGTTAAAGACTTAGTAGTTGTGAACTGGATGTCACTGTTCTATTAATAAACTGTCAGCCGGAGTAATATTTTAAAAACTATTTAAAAAATCGTATAAAATATTTTATTGTTAACCAAAAATGTTGTTGGATTTCTAATTCGCTGTTAAATAATGCATTTAATAAATTAAAACGTTTTTTTTAAATTGTTCATTATTCTCGGCCCTCGAGAAGAATGATACCTCTTAATCCGGCCCTCGAGTCAAAATGAGTTGGCTGACTATAGATTAACATGATGACGGTGGTATCCATATAATTGATTTTGATTCATAAAATGTTTTTCATGATTAAAAGGATTTTTACAGAATTTTGTACTGTTTTTAAAGATTTTTAAGTAAAATATGAAACCCCTAATTATTACAATTTAATGCACCTTTAGTTCTTTATTGACTCATATGAAGTGTTTCGCAGTTAAGTCGTCACATTCGATCACATTTAGATTTATTTTTATATTTAATACATTTTTTGCACATCATTTTTATTAATAAAAAACGATACCATAAGCACATCTCAAATATCCATTTGATTATTCAATTGGTTAGACTATTGATAAGCCACAAAAGAATTGAACACTAGTATTAATGAATATTTGATAAAATCTTAAACTCTTCATATTTATTATAAAAAGCAATTATTGTGAAACAGCGCAACATTTTACCAATGAAAACATCCAAATTAATCTCAATACAAATTCCAAATATAAATATCTAGTTTTTAGTGTCTTCTCATTTTTCTGAAAAGCAATAATTATTTGAAACCTATTAATTGAGCAAAACATTTGACACTACAGATACAGTAAATAGTATTTTGAAGTATTTTTCAGATGCCATTCATTATTAAGCTTTTATTCATTTAACTATTTAAGAAAAATAAATTTCAATCATTTACTTAAAGGAAATAAAATTCAAATTTCAATTTTTCTGATTTTTTATTGGTATCCTTACAGATGCTCTCAAATTAAATAATAAATTACATTTTGCTCTAATATTTAAGGTAATTTTTATCATTCCTTACAGACTAATGATCTTAATTAACATTTATACCCAAATGATGAAAATATGCTAAATATTTGATAAAATTAGTATAAGCTAGTGGTCGGTATTTTCGAGAAATGTGATTCTCGAGTCTCGATTGAAATTATTCCTTGAGATCGAGACTCGACTCGAATCTCGAATTTTTTAAAACTTCAAAATTAATTCTTTAAAGTAATTTATTAATAGAATTTTCTTACATTTTGGTTACAACATATGTCAAAAATCATTAGTCAGAAATGATCCGAACCCCAACTGATCATCATTTTTATATTTAATTGCAATTAAAATTATAATTATTTAATATAATTAACTTATGGGAGAGGATGGCCAGAGGAAATTTGTCGCACTCATTATCGAAGGGTCTTGGGTTCGAACCCCGGTTTCATAGCTGTTGGCCACATATTCATTGTTTTATAACAACCCTATGGCCCGACGTGTTCGCCCACTCCAACACGGTGTTATCCCTGTAAAAATCTCACTTGGGCAATCTTACTTTTCAACATGGGCTTCAGTGAGATCTTCTATCATTAGGGAGTTAGCTCATGAAAACGTTTATAAATTAACTTAATTTATGATTAGATTTGTTTCGACATTTAGAAAGCATGTCATTAGTATTTAAAACTCTCTAAATTTTAAAATACAAGTGTTTAAATATGTATAAAACCATAGTCTTGTATTAGAAAATTTAATTAATTAATTTTTTTCATGAAAATCCTTAAAATTACTGAATTACTCTGATTCGATCATAAATTCGAGACTCGCGTCTCGATACCGATCTCTAGTATAAACTAATGTTATAGAATATAATTAAGTAGAATAAGTATTGTTTGAGTATAACCAGACATAAGCAAAGGTAGTATGTAGGTAGTAGGAACTCCCTGGAGCTTCAAAATTTTGGATACCTTGCTTAAGTCTGAGTATAACTATAATTACGTGAAATTTTAAAATTTGTTATTTTGAAAATAATTTGTATAATGAATTGTTCTTGAATTGACTCAACTGAAAACATGCGATGAGATTCTTTAATAATGCACTCTTTCAAATAGTATTCATTAATTAAACCATTTTTCATAACAACATAATCGTAAAGTTATGAACAGGAAAATTAAATTTCCTTTACTTTCAGTTAATTATTTATTTAAAAAATACTAAAAGTAGTTAACAGTCGCTAATGTTGTCAAAAGCTGTGACTTCTTTCTTTTTTAAAATGAATTTATTATCAATACACAGTTGTACTGTATTCGGAGCCATATATAGATGAGTTTTATACAAATTGTTCGTTACAATCATAAGAATAATAGTTGAAAGAATCGTTTGTCTCCTCTTCTTCTTCATTCGTTCGACATTTTGAGCAAATTCTTTTGTGCCGATTAGAATAGAAATAACGAATGGTTATTAGAAATGAAATGATGACAACTACAAAAGTCATAATCCAAATCATTTCTTGAAGTAAAACACTATTAATTGCATTCTTAGAATTTGAGTCAACTATGAGTTGAATCAAAGAGAACATCATTAATAGCATTAAACTTGTAGTTAACGAAACAGTCAAACAGTTGACAGGAATTTTTGTTTGACAAAACTTGCAACAAATAATTGACCGTCTTTCCCTAATATAGTTAGTTATTAGAGGCATTTGATTTGTTTGCTGACCAGCTCTCATATATTCACCAGTTATGGGATCATAAGTACTGTATTGCTGGCGAATCGGATTAACTGTTGGATACGTTGAAGGGTTCAAATAGTGACTCCAATCATTAAGATTATGACAAATAGGTTGATGAGATGTTAGAGAACTGTCACAATGATAATGAGGCGCTATAATAGGCCGAACACTGTTATAAGAACTCATTATACTTCTAGTGTATTAATTACTTCAATTAGAATCAGACTTTTTGTTAAATTCAATGAAAACTTCTTTAAAATACAAGTTCATTATGCTTTATATAATAATTATTTCAATTTTGGATTATAATTAATAAATAATTAGTTAAACTAATATATTGTTAAATATATTTAGTCAGAACACAACTAAATTTGTTTATAGTACTGTACAAATTGTTTGTATCACTTAATCCAAAAGATGCATCAAATGCAAACTTAAATCTAAAGTTTATCGATTTTGTTTGGCGCCAACTTTCCTTATGACGGACTTCTACGCAGAGTTATGCTCTGCAAATGTATCATTCAGCTTCATGAGTATTAAGGTTATTCTGCTCTCAATTCATGAATTCATAGTATGTCTACCACTCTATTGGATCACAAATTATAGAGATTCTGATATGACTTATATATACAGAATCTTAAAATACATATACATTACTTACAAGTTAGAGATACTTAAAAACAGAATATTATGTTCCCTTATATTATTATAATATTTGTATATTTACCTGTAACACAGTTTAATACAAGACAAATAATGCAAATTAGTGCTAAAATGTAGAATTGAACTAAAAATTGAGCTAATTTTTAAATTTTTAAATTTTATAACTTATAAATGAATTGTTAGAGTATTCTGTAGTTTGTTTCACAATCATTCCAATAATTGTTAATATTTTTGACAAATTTATTCTTATATTGATTTGGATTAGTTGTAAAACACTTTACCTTTATTGAATAGAATCGATTCTTAGTTTCTTATACTAACGAAAACTAATTTTGCCTTTTAATAAGAATAAAAAATAACTAAAAAACTTGTATTTAATTCTATAAGTTTCTTATTTAATTTGTTTGAGTTATTTAATTAAATAAATAGCCTTTTATTAGTATTTAGATGTTATTTTTTGTATACAAAATGACAGCTTAACTTGAAGGCTAATGTTAATGAATGGCAATAGAATGAAGTTTGAATGAGTACGATATTCATTTATTTCATTAAATGAGTTCTTATCAACAATGCTACAAAAAATATTAGTTTATTTTAACAGAAATAAGAGCACAAATTATATTTAGAAGCCAAATGCTATAAATTTAGTGCCCGCAGAAGTACACCGTAAATAAAATAAAAAAAACTTTTGTTATAATATTTTTAATTTACTCAAATTAAATTTATTTGAGTGATAACATTTTTTATATACGATTCTAATAAAGTTAATTTAATAATTTTTTATATGTAACATTTATTCAAGAAATATACATATACGCTGTATATTTCTGCTATAAATAGAGTTAATTTTTATTTTTCAATCAATTTTCATTTATTTGTTTGTTATACACATACATTATAAGAGGCAATCGAATGTCTTTCCTAAAAATAAACGGACGGACTATAAGACAGACATAAGACTTGAACCCATGTGACACAATCCAGTGCCACAAGATTTTCAAATCATACAGTTATACAGTATTGCTGCAAATCATCAAAAATACTGCAGAAACTTAATTGAGTTTATAAGAAATAGTTATATTCTTAATATAATAGGTGAATAGTTAATAAATTTCTATAAGAATGAGTCACACCATCACTTGTATCACTTGTTGCATTGGCTGCATTACCACCTCTCTTATTAGAAATCACTCATTCAATTCTGATTCTTCTATAAATATAAGACTTTTTGAAGGGTTGGCACAAATGTTAATTCTTTATTGATATGGCATTGTTTGACATTCTTTTATGTTATTTTCAACGAATGGAATTTGAGTTTGAGTTTGAAAGAATTGATGGTCACTGATGTCCAGATTTGTGCTCACATTTTCTGGGAAGACCTGCTGCTGTGCCATCACTTGAGTCACTAAAGAATAGAATCTTGACGAAGCACTCAATTCACTTTCGTTGAGGTCAACCTCTCTATGAAAATGTCGAGATCGAAATCTTCTCGAAAAATTACGCCAAGAAAGACGCGATTGAAGATGTCGTGATCGAAGATGTCGTGATTGATCACTGCCTCTATAGAAATGCATTATAGCTCTGAATGTTCCATACAGTACGGCCACTATGAGGACTAATGAAAATGGAAATCCAAATGCTAGCAAAATATAGTGCTGTTGTCGTGTATCACCTCTTGTAGAAAGTTTTGGTAAATTCATAAGAATTATTATTATAGCGATCGGCAAACCTATAACAATAGCTGAAAGCATTAGACATGTAAGAGATTCTTTGCTGAAACATTTCCATTTCTCTCTTTCATTGTTCTGCTGTAATGCTGGCTCTGAAATATCAATATATTTTATAAATTTAATATTTTCAATGCAATAGAATATTGTTATTCTGATAAAGCATCAAATTTATAGATTCATATTACAAAAGCCTCAAAATGTTATAACTTATATAAAAGATAAATTGAGTCAAAACAGAGCCTCAGGAGAGCTCTATGGGTTTGAAATATGGTATGGAATAATTTAAGGACTAAATATATAGAATATTCTTAGTGATCAATCCGAGTATGTTACAAATACAGTTAGGTCCCGATTTTAGCAACTCGTCAATGCACAGAAACCCCTTTTGCCAAAATCGAGTTTTGCTAATATTCGACTTTGGATTAAAAATTTAAACCAAAAAACTGGGTTATATTGATAATAATTTTGAATAATGTTAACCAAATTTTGACGAATCCCATATTAAAATTGAAATACATTTTCTATTTTTATAATTTTTTAGTCATTTTCCAAAATTTAATTACTAAATATAATTTTTAATGAATCCCCAGACAAATAAATATTGTAGAAATCATAGCATTGCTAAAATAAATAACACTGTCAATGCTATGCGTACTTTGAAAATTTGTTGCTATAATCCTAACACTTTAACTTTAATCATCCCATAGAAGATGTTCATGCTTTTAAAAATACTTTGCTAAAATCCAATTTTGCTATAATCCGGGTCAATAAAATGGAAGTCTAACTGTATAAGTTTTTTTAAGTTTCAAAGTGTTTTCTAAACACAACATAATTACTAAATTTAATGATAAATTAATGGTTGTTAACTTTGATATTATGTCTTTAATTTTTATAATTTGAAATATTGTAATAATGGTTTACTATATTTTATAAAAATGAATCAAAATAAATGAATCTCAAAAAGGAGTTTTCTTTAAAGCAAGATAGGTTCAATTAATTTTCAGTAAATAGTAAAGTGCTGGTTCGAAATTATTTTTTGTGGAAGTTTCGGGTGTTCACCATAGTTTATGACAGTTTGAATCTAAAAAATATTATTTGAATCAAATCACACTATTTCTTCAGCTTTTGCAACAAATATCAAATAAACGATTTACGTTTCTAGAGATGAAAAATGACTTAAATTACTTTTGTTATTGTTCTAATGCAATGCTGAAAATTGTCTAATACTAACTGTTTCATATTAAATAAACTATCATTATAATTAAGTTTCTTGACATTAACATATTATTTAACTTTTAAAACCTGTCAAATATATAATTTATAAATTATGATTGATGTAAATTTCATAAAAAATTGAATTCATCGTAAACTATTAGAAAATAACAAAATGTTACTCAAGTATGTTATATTAATACAGAAATCTGTAATAAACATTTGAAGTGCGCGATTAGATCAGAATTAGAAGTCTTATATGTCTTATATGTCTCATTAAAATTAAGACTAAAATTCTGAAATAAAATTGGAGTTTTATTAGAAGTTAATGATTGCTTTATAAATTATCATTTAAAGCAACAAAATTTTTAAAGCTGAGCAGAGTTTCTGCTTTAAGGATAATGAGAACAAAATAATTGCACAAAAATAATTTCACGGAATTAAACAACACATATACAGACAAAACTAAAAGCTGTCGATTGCAATACAATTTTATTCTATCCAAAACTTATAAATGTAAAGGTTTATTAAATATAAAAAAATTTTAAATCTAAATATTTAATTTGCGAAGCAAAGGAAATCACTGGTTTAGATTAAAGAACTACTATTCAAATACACTTTTATCCGCAGTACGATTATTAGAAATTCTTACTATACAATCGGTG
>JAQGCH010002914.1:0-11619 GCA_034699485.1 Nanhermannia elegantula
CCCCCCAGTCCTCTACCAATCATTAGTTACTACGGTCAAAATGAGCTCCAAATAAACCCTATCAACCGTTAAAATAAATACTAAAATCTTGTGGTCCACCACTTCCACCACTTCCACCACTCAATGCACTCGATATTCATGAACAAAGTGGTTCACTCTCTCTAAAAGAATTAAAACCACTGTTCTATGAGATCATAACTTATACCACTTGAGAAAAAATAAAGTTTTGACTGATTTGAAAGATTTGTTGTTTTCTAAAATATATATATTATATGTTACGAAACAAACAGTTAATGTTCTAAAAGTTGGCGAAAACAAATTTTTTGGCAGACAGTGTTCGCTCAGTTGCCAGTTCGCTAACACACAGATAAGCCTGGACTCAGTCAGGTCTCTGTTGTATTTAAAGTTATATTAAATGTTTGTATTGAAGAAACATATTATTATATAAGACATACTTTGCTTCACTTCCTGTACTGTATTTATATTACACTTCATTATTCATTAATTACGACATAAAACGTACGATATATTAATTTTATTAACTCTTTCAAAGAATTGATTTCTATATTATTTCGTATTAAAACTGATATTAATTCATATAATTATTTAAAAACTTGAATACTTTTGAATGAGATATTTGTTTCTTAATCTAATAACAGTTTAAGAAAATCGATTTGAACATAACTTTAATATTGTTTGACGTAATTTATGGTTAGAATATAAGAGACTGACTGTGAAGACAGTTGTGTTCATTCGTTGGTTCGTTTATTTTGATAATAATGTTATTCTCGTTTAGTGTTTGTTTAGTATTATTTAATGCAAACATTATTTGATTACTTATTAAACAAATTAATGAAATACTTTGTTTTATAACAATTTAATTATAGATAACTTATAAAGAAATAATAGAAATAATAGAATAATGAGTGCATCCAATGGTATAACATATGAATCGATGTTAACGTATTTGAAAACTGCTGAGAAACAGATCAGTTCAACACTCGATATAAACTGTTTTTACAATCCTTTTGATTATAAACACAATTACGAGACTATAAGTGATCTTCAGATATATTGTGACACTTTATTAAACCATTTATGCGATGAATTGACACAATTGTCGCCATTCAGTCATCACTCAAATCATTCAAACAGTTCATCGGATCTTTATTTCAATAATAATAACATTGAAATCAATAATGGAATCAAAAATATTTCCGTTTATGAAAACATGAGAAGAATAGTGGCTTTGGATTCTGTGGAGACTAACTCTCATTCACCAGAAAGTGGTTCTCAATCACCACTACTTTTGACCGAAAGCGCCAACAGTTTAGTGAATAGTATTCCGTCTCCGAGTAATAGCAATAACAGTAATATCAATACAATTAGCAGTACTTCTAGTCTTAGAAAATCATACAATCATTTGAATAATAATAATAGTTATCACATATCTTACCATCGATTGAGCTTTTATGAGAACAACGATGAGATCGCAGCAGAACTGCTGACTGCGCAACAGTTGCACTCAATTGTAAGTACAAATGCATTTATTTGTTATTTATTTTTTGTTTTCCTTTTCACACAATTACAGCCTTTCTTTCCATTTTCAGTGTTTTCACAATTAATCAAAGATTCTGTAATTTATGTAAATCTTAGAAAATAACCCAATTTTCTATTTTAATTAAATTGTGTTTTAATCCTTTTCAAAGGATATATCAATTGATATCATATGAAAAGTTGATTAAAACTCAATTAATTCTCGAAATTGTTAAATGTTTTGTAGTGAGAACTGATATACTAATAAACTATTATTACTTTTTGACAGAGCTGTAGCGCAATACAGAAAATTATTAATCATTTGGTTTAAATGTTATGAATATAAAACTCTTTAATTTACAATAAAAAATGGTCTTTTGTTTAATTAATACAAAGGAAAGATTGTAAGACTTGTGATCTCGAGTTTCTCTCTTAATATCCGCTGTGAAGCAAATATTGAAAACAGAAAATGTGAATCATTTTGAAAGTATGATTCACTTGTACTGATAAAGACAGCAATTAATGCCAAACAAGTCGACAATTCCACTGATAGTGGTTTTTATTAAAAGTTGTAAAAAAATAAAAAATAAACTATTTATTGAAATATGTGAATTGAATGTCAAGTCTTGCGAATTGAAAGGTTTATCATTTGGTTGAATTAATTAATTTAATGCATTTCTTGACACACTGTAAGACCCTTTCAAAAGAGAGGCGTTCAACCAAATGATAGCATTCTCTATAGAGAAACTCGATTTACACTATAATTATTGTTTCGCTTCAATAAGTCTTATTCATTGTTTTTTTTAAATTATATTTTATATTAAAACAATTTTACATAAATCACAACTTTGAAGGCGGACAGCATTTCAATTATAAGATCGTTGGACTTGATTTCGATCCTTTGAATACTGGATTTAGAATATTATATTATAATTAAAAGCCCATACAGTCTATGTTTAGTTTTTGGGTCGAAACTAAGTCTTATCTCAAAATTAGTTCGAAAGGTTATGACACCAGCTCTTTGTTTCAGACAAAAAGTTTCATTAAATAACTAACTTTTTAACCAAAATTATTTTTAGATTGTTTTTGATATAATTTAAAGCATTAGATATTTTTTATATTAACTGTTTTTAGTCTCCTTTTAGTTAAACATAAATTCTATACAAAGTCTTCTTTGATTCCCTATTATTAGAAATTCACTCACTTTAAGTCATTAGAGCTCTCTTTTTTAATTTTATTACTGTGTAATCCAAACAGTAATAAAGCTGTTAATTATTTTTATAGTGGATAAGAAAACAGTAGAATTTTGTGGCTTATGATGAGATCATATCTATTATAAGATTATTGTTTAAAGTGTTTGTTATTGTAATTAAGATGTTTTGCTTATAATACAATTTCAAGGCTTATTTTGATATAAAGCGAAACTAATCTATTGATAATTTTTATAATAACTTTTTGACAATGTTATAAAATGAACTTTTTTTACAGAATAATTGAATCAAAATTATAACATAGATGTGATTTATGTTTAAATAATTAGATTTATTAATTGAAAGGCATTACTCTATTATAGAAACAACAGTTCGGGTTCAATAATTATAAGACTGTGAATGCATTGTCGTCATCAAAACAAGCCTTTTCAACATTGCCTACACGTAAACCACTTTTTGGGTGTCATTTGGATCTAATCCAGTCATACACTGGTGGTCTAGTTTTGCCGCCTTTTGTTGAAAAATCGTTGGTATTCTTATCACAAAAAGGAGTCAATTCTGTGGGCATTTTCCGTAAATCAGGAGTCAAATCAAGAATTATGTCACTGAAAGAACAGGCAGAAGAAGGCATTGATATAAATTTTTCTGATGTTTGTGTTTATGACATCGCAGATGTGACTAAGACTTGGTTTAGAGAACTTAAACCAAAACAACTGTTAACACAACAAATAATCAGTTTGTTTAAAGAGAATAAGAAAGATTTCACATTATGTCCGATCCCTGACGCACAGCGAGCTATTCTGCAAATAGTTCTTAGATTTCTTGCACTTATTTCTAACAATTCAAATGTTAATCAAATGAATTCTCATAATCTTGCAATTTGTTTGACTCCATCGCTATGTGAATGCGATGGCGATCAACAACTTTTTGATGCCCAAAAGTGCCTCGAATTCTGTATTGATCATTGCGAAGCTTTGTTTGTCATTTCTGTCAATTTATACTCAATTCCTAACTGTATAGACACTGATAATCAACTTCCGTTTAAACACGAATCGACTGCTGCTATAGAGTGCGGGCCATTAGATATTCTCAATCGTATTCTCTACGAAAGGTTTGCAATAATTGCAATTTATTTAATAATCACTTTACTGTTAATGCAAATTTATAATATATTTAAAACTTAGGGATTTAATCGATTCAACAATAGTTGAGTGGAGTGTTGCCGAAGAAGTTTCACCAAGTAGTGACACTTTCATAATAAAGCATGAATTGAGTGCATTTCTTCCCATCAAAAGCATAATTGTTCAAAGAAGTTGGAGAACCAATAGTTTAAATAATATAGAAATCATAGAAAACGGTTATTTGTATGAATCTCGTTGGTCTCTCTCCACTCTCGGAGAAGGAAAAACACTCGTCGCTCATATGATTGCTCTCGATCTCAGGTACCTGTGCTGTCAATCCATTATATAAGTTAACTATAACTATAAGTTTTGAAAATAATTTTTATTTTGCTATTAATAATTAGAGGACATTCTTATGATTGGTATACATCCACATTCCCTGCCATTCATAACTCGCAATTATACCGTTTGGCCCAATCATTCCTCGTCAACAAAAATAATTCGTTAAAAACATCCGATATATGACATAATAGTTCATTAATTCTAAGAAATCATTCTTTGATTTGCATTTATTAAGAGTTGGACTAAAATGAAGTGAGAGGGTGTGCAAAATGACTGATGGATTCATCGGTGTAGAACTGGTGTAGAATACAGGGATTTTTATAATTTATATATTTTTGAGAAAAATATAAATATATTTTATAAAGTGTTATACAATGATGAAAATCGAAGTTTAGTCAAATTGATTTTTTAGACGGATATATAGCAAGTCATTGACAATCATTGAGGCAGTCTTTCCATTGGTTATTAAGTAGTGCTTTAGAGAATGTGTGATCTCAACTGTTTACTAAATTAACTTACTATTAATACGTAATATAAGTAACACCAATAATATTGATTTGTATGAAACCAACATTTACGTAAAGTTGGTTTCCAATAAAAAAAATTGTTCTATTTATTCAAAATGTTGAGGCTATTGTTTTTACAGGTATTTGTTTGATAATACGCTTCATTACTGTTAGAAATATGAGTAATCAAATAATTTGACTCTTTCTGAGCAAATTTAACAGAGATTACAGAAATGGACAAAAATTAATCAAAATTAAGACAAACTTCTCTTTATTGCTCAAATTTGAAGCTTTATTCAAATTAAAGCTCATCCAAACCTTCCTTATTTCCGAAAATTATCTCAAATTTTATCGGGAAAACAAATTTCTTTTTCCAAAATTTGTTATAATGGGCTCTATTGGAGAAAATGTTAATTCAAATATTTATTTCGATACTTTTCCTGTTGATTAAAAATGGAATAAATGTGCGCCCATTTTAAATAATTAAAATTTAGAGAATTGAAGTCTTAATCGCTTTGTCAACAAAGTATGACCAGTGCCCCGATAGCTTTGCTCCCACCGAACCTAAACGCCGGCCAAACTAAATCTACTTTAATGGTAATTATTTTGTTTATTTATGTTTTGGGCGATTGCAACCCAAATGTCCAAAGACCTCAATACCGATATATTCAGAAATAGTTGTTGTTCCGCCCCCTTTATTAGGTGATAAAATAATTTTTTTATAAATGTTTATTTTTATACAAATCAATCTGTTGCTGTACAGTAGAGATGAGCCATTCTTTGAGACACAATTATTATTAGATATAACATGCAGTATATTGTAATGCATTTTTTGGTTATAATCAGTCTCTAATTTTTTTTGGATATCGTTTCATAACAAAAATGCCATTAAACTTAACTTCAAGTCAATCGGAATAAATTTTCAAATTTATAAAAGTTTTTTATTTTTGGAAAAATACATTAGATATGGTATTATTTTACGTGTTATTTCATATTTTCCAAAAGATTAGTTAATGGAAAAATTGATATCCAAAAAGCAGAGATTCTGGTTATAACTTTATTTACTATAATTAATTTGTTGTATTAATACATTTATTGATATCTTATTTATAACACTTATATATTTCTATTGTTATATAATATTATTATATATTTCATTATTATAATAAAATTTAAGAAAACTAACTTTGATTAAGATATTATTTTTTTCATTACATACTGTATGTTCATTATATTCAGTCAGAAGAGTAGTTAAGTCGGAAATGACTCAAATTTCTCCAATAGTCCTATGAGATGGTTATTCTGCTCGAAAGGAAACTTATCAAAGGCTTCATTAATTCTCAGAATATTATTTCTCAATTCAATTAGAAACCAATTTATGAGAGGAGTCTATAGAAGAGTCACATTATTTGATTAATATAAAAGTTACCGAACCTTTGATATTGTGGTGTAAGTTCACCACATCTCGAAAATAATAATTGACAATAAAGATAATGAAATTATTCAATATAATGAACTTTAAAAATGAGTTTAAAAAAATATTAATTTAATTCTAAATATAAATATAGAATTTATTCTGTGTAACAAACTTTTAAAAAGTGGTTTTATTTTAAATAAACCACTTGTCGAACCAGCGAAGTAAAGGCTACGCCACTTTTTCTATGGCAAAATTGAGAGACGTTTCCAGTAACCAATATATACACATCAGTGCAAGTCGAGTATTTTAAATATAAACATTACAGGACAGTACTCAATGCTTCTCAGCTTTTAATTTAATGAGATTTAATTTTATTGTAATAATCACTTTAAAAATAGCATTAAAGCATTTATTGAATATGATGTCTCAGTCGAAACCAATGCCATCTACAGTGCATATAAAGTACTATTTGTAGTGTACAAATGACATGTGCATTGTATGATATCATGTAGTGGTACAAATATGTTGAACATGGAGAGGTCTGTAGGGTCTGTAGAATTAATAGTAAACACATTATATGAGCCTTTTATCTTCAGTTTTACTATTCCCCCCCCCCCCGTTATTCTGAACGGGGCCGATAGCTTGTTGAAATTGAAAGCAACTTATTATTTGATTTAATAAATTAATCCAAACAAGTTTTCTTCTATAGACATAGTTTTTTAACTTCTTTGAGATCCAACTGATTACTTATAGAGGACCGGTGCCGATCAACAGACAGTTTGAGAACCGCTGTTGTATACCAAGTTATCAATAGTTATTGAAACTCATATTTATCTACGTATAAGTTTTTAGAAATAATTTAATACAATTTAATACTTTACCTGTAATTCAATTTGAATGAATGTATAGTATTAAACATGAATTAATAAGATATTTTGTGAAAACACAACATATGAACAGTTTGAGTACTTTCAACTATTGAAGGCAGAGTCGTAACGCGGGATCCAATGGGTTGGTTTAGGTCAGGGTTTCATATAAAATATCCGGATTGGTATGGGTTAGGGTTTCACCATAAAAACACCCGGTTAGCCAGGGTTTTAAAGTGCTAAAAAGAAAACCCGAATTTTAAAAATAAGATGAGAATATACTTATTTTTACTAAAGTACTAAATTGATTGATTAAACTTTATTTATACAGTTAGGTCTCGATTTTATGAACTCGAAGGGGACAGAGAAATTTATTCATAAAATTGAAATTTCATAAAATCGATCTTATGAAATACGTTCATAAAATCGAACATTTTTATTATTCAATTATTTTTAACAAAAAAATTAGTAATTTTAGATTGTTTTACGTTCTCTAAACGATTATCAATTAAATCATTTTCAACACTATGCAAATATTTTAAATTTTGATTAAAATGAACGTATTTTAAAACTATTTTTGCTTTTTATGTACTAAATAACGAAGAATTTAGAATATTTGAACAAAATGTAGTAAAATAACACTTTACTTTCAAAATATATGTTAATTGTATTTTAATCCTACGTTATGTTAATCCATTTCTGTTTACTTGAAAAATTAGTGAATAAAATTGAAGTAAAGAATGTATTACAGTTCACTTGAATTACTTGTTCATAAAAGTAAAAATTTCACAAAATTGAAATTTTTTAACATATGTTACTATAGAGAATCAACCAAATCATACTAAAAATTTCATAAAATCGAGACCTAACAGTATCCCTGTATTTTTCCATTTTAAGCCGGATTTGTAACTATACTTTAGTGAAAATTTCTTAAAATTTTAAGAATAGAAACACATTTGAATTATTATAGGTATTCATTTGGGAATTAAATACTTTCTGCCTATTCAGGCTTTTCATTGGATGGTTTAATAGGTTTTATTTTAAATCTTTTATAGAATATATAAATAGTTTTACTGACATTATATTAAATGTTTTACATTTTAACAGTTATTATCAAAATTGAGTGAAATTAATAATTCATTTAAAACAAATGACTCAACGATATTAATGATAAAAGTTTTCTCTAAGAGTTAATTAAATCAAATATAGTTTTGTATAACTTAATATGAATTTACAGAATTCATTATAAGATTTTGGAATTATCCGGGTTGGCCTGGTTGGGTTGGGTTGGGTTAGAACTTTTTTTTGGTTGAGGAGCACCAAAGTTTTAGTATAGTATTCCAAATAATTAGTGAGAAGTCATGCTTTACAGTCTAATATGTTAGTACTCTGTATTTTGATATCTTTGTTAGTATAGTGTCTAATATATTAAGCATTTCATTCGTTTTTAAATCAAATCTAAAATTGAAAAAAGTCGCTGAATTTTGTTATAAACTTATAAATTTTCTCGCGGATCACCTGAACTTGTTGAATGGAGCACTCGGAAAACGCTGGGTTAAAATACGGGTTTGGAATGGGTTAGGGTCAAAAATTTGAGTGAAGTTTCACCTCTATTATATTGTATAAAATGAATTTAGCACACACTCAACAAAATAACTAACTACAAGTGCTGCGGTGGTCTTTATCTTTATAAATTTCTCTAATTTTATGTGTTAATATATGAATGTCATGCTTACTGAGTACGCAACTAGAATACAATTAACTTATAAACATGTCTATGTATATCTCTAGCAAGATCTCTATTTCAGTAATCGTCAGTGTTTCAGATATTTATTGCTAAAATATGATTTGTTATAAACGAGCTCAACAATATCGGTTCCATTTATGTTTTAATTAAAAATATAACGTACTTCAAGTTTTCTCATATATCAAAATGAGTTTAATATTCTTATCAGGTATCAAAACAGAATTTGAGTTGAGATTATGCGAATCTGAGTGTAGCCGTATTTTTAATTCAATAAAAAACATTTGTAATTATCAAAGTTCTCTTTCTTCTGTCAAATAAACTAAATTATCAATTTTCAAATATTTATATATTTTGATCTTTAATGTAATGCAAAGCATAGCTTCTTTAAAAATGGTTCTCAAGCCTCGTGATGTCCACAATATTTGTATTCATGCAAACGAAAGAAATGATACAATGAAAATAATTTGGGCTAAAAGACAGAGTTAATCAGGTTATTAATTGATACTCAAATCTTTATTTTTATTGAAACATTGATTAATTGTTTTATCTTAAGATTTAGATAAAGAGAAAAACGGTCACGTGCGCGCATCTCTTGGGAAAATTGAGGATCAGATATTATCTAAATAGAGTTGGCGTTTGCGTGTTTCAGCTTTTAAACATGGCATTGGAGATGAGTTGTGACACATTTTTCATATTATATCACAAGTTATTTGCCCAAAACACAAGTCCTCTTAGTGGCAAAGTTTTGATAACTATTACTTCTTTGAAGAGATTTGTTTATTAAGCAAAGCATAGCTTACGTTAATTTTTTTTATAATGTCAAATCGTATTGCGATCATTGGAGCCGGCATTGCAGGACTCGCTGCTGCACATAAATTATATGCAAACGGATTTAATGATGTGATCGTATTGGAAGCGACTGACCGTATAGGAGGCCGTATCCATACAATTCCATTCGGTATCATTCAAATTATGAATAGAATAATAACATTAACATTAATTTATAACTTTTTCTGCAATTTAATAAGAGAAAGGAGTTCTCGAACTGGGAGCCCAATGGTTGCACGGAGAACAGGGAAACCCACTTTACCATATGGTCAAAGAGCGCGACCTTCTATCAAACCCAGGATCAGATTTTGGTGTTGAAGGTGATGGTCTATTCTATACAGATTCGGGACAACTGCTTAGTCACGAAGCAGTTGATGACATCATTTCATTTTTAGATCAAATTAAGAATGAAATGTCTCAAAATTCTTTAAATACAGTCAATAACTCAGATGAAATACTTTCTGCGCAACAGTTTTTTAGGAATCATTTCAAAGAATTTATCAAATCTCCGAAGTGTCCAACGATTGGCACCGACTTATTGTGGGCGTTATTCGATTGGTTCATAAAATTTGAGATAATAGACAACTCGTGCGACGACTTTAATGATATATCGATGTTAGCATACACAGAATGGCAAGATTGCGACGGCTGTGATCTCATTAACTTCAAGAATGGCTATCAAACTCTTATCGATTCTTTAGTTAATGAAATTCCAAAGAATTCTGTTCTTTTAGAAAAGCCGATAAAACGTATTGAGATTTGTGACGAAGAGCCAAACGTTAAACTTTATATTGAAGGAGAAAAAAGCGAATTAGAAGTGAGTCACGTAATAATAACTTCTTCACTCGGATATATACAGCAAAATATGGACACATTCTTTGGTTTCCCTCTGACTTACGAAAAGAAGAATATAATAAAGTCTCTCGGGTTCGGAACAATCGACAAAATATATTTATTTTTCGATCAGCCGTTTTGGAGAAATGAAGATAAAGGGTTTCAATTAGTGTGGACTAAAAAGGAGCATAACTTTCCGTTATGGGTATACCATATATCAGGTTTCGATTTAGTGAGAGGACACCCTAAAGCTCTGATCGCTTGGATTGGAGGAGATGGTGCTTCAGAGATGGAAAAAATAGAAAGCGACGAATTAATAGGAACTATTTGTGCAGACGTTTTAAGATTATTTTTAAAAGACTTTAATATAACGAATCCATCAAAAGTGATTCGCTCCAAATGGTCAACAAATAAATATTTTTGTGGCGCTTATAGTAATCGTACGATTAATTATCAAAAGAATAGCTGTGATATAAAATGTTTATCAGAACCTATTCTAATAAATAAAAACTGCAAATATTTAAACGAATCAATTGATTGGCCACTTGTGCTGTTTGCGGGGGAAGCGACTGACAAAGAGTTCTACTCTACAACTCACGGAGCCTTTAGGTCAGGCTATAGAGAGGCGGACAGATTAATTCAATTTTACGAAGCGTTAGAAGATTCTAAAAAGAAATCTATGAATTAAACAAATGTTGAATTAAAGTTATAAACGTTGAGACAATAATTTGCTTTACTTTTTTCAATTATTAATTTGAATACAAATTCAAATGAAACGAAACAATAACGCAATTTTTATCACAAAGTTATTTATATCAATGAGTATTAAATTATTAATGAATACAAAGAAAACATTTGAGGGGTGACTGAATTTCATAACAACAACAAAACAATAAAACCCTGCATAGAATTGTTGCATTAAGTTATTGTAATAAAAGGCAAATTTCTTTTTTTTCATGTGAATATTTGAAACCTGAATGGCTGTGAAATGTGAAGAAACCCTAAAACAAATTAAAAAATATTCCTATTGGACGGTAAATCAACCATTAATTATATCTTAAATATAATCTATATATAAAACAAGTTTATAGAAGTACTGTTTTAAGAATAAGAATCTTTTTTTTATCCAAAAGTCGCTGAAAAAACCTAAACTACTTCTTCAGGTGTTTATTACCAAAATTCAAGAATTCCTGTGCAGAGCTTTGGCACTT
>JAQGCH010002915.1:0-11618 GCA_034699485.1 Nanhermannia elegantula
ATTGAAAATACATTATATATAAACACATACAGAACTATATAATGTATTTTCAATGGTGACTTCTTCGCCCTCTTGTGCTTTACTCCGTGGACAGATCGAGATGGTCCAAAAGGGAAAGTTGTAGTACTCGGTGAGATCTTTCCATTGATATATGACTCATGATGTTGTTCTGTGGTGGTGGGGGTGGGGGGATCTCTATGGGCTTTGGTCTTTACTCTTATAGTTTTTCCCAAATCTTTAAATAAAATTTTTTATTCTGCCTTTTAGTTGAATAGCATTTTAAGTTATGGACTCAAATGCTTGGTTTATTAGAACAATCTTTTGTGATATTGATTAAGATTCAGAGCCTTATAAATATTTATAAAGATTAGTGTTTGACGAGTCCCTTTCACTTTTTATCCCTTTCAGATTGAAATTTTTACTTTTACTTACTTTTTGTATTAAATTAAAATTACTTTTACTTTACTTATTGATAAGAATAAAACTTGTTTTATAAGGATTTGCATATTTGTGAACACTTCAAATATAGATTAAGTATACATCGAAAGAAAATGATTTAAAATTAAGTCCATATAAATTTTGGTCAAATGATATAATTTTGTCAAAATTTTCTAATATTTGTAAATTTGCTTTAGAAATATAGCCAATTCCCGCTACACAGGCTTCAAGTGAAAGAGTCTTTAGTGTGTCGGGAGATTGTCAGGAAAAAGGCAGAAGTTATGCTAATTTTTAACAAAAAGTATATAAATATCTAAGTTTCATAAATATACTGTAATTTACTTTTACTTTACTTTTTTTGCAATATCTGTATTGCTTTTACTTTTACTTACTTTAATAAAATACTTTGAAAATACTTTACTCTTAATTACTTTTTGAAAAAAATACTTTTTAAAAAAAATACTTTTTGAAAATACTTTTACTTTACTTTTTGTAAAAAAAATTTACTCGTCATACACTAGTTTATACTCTATAACCAATTTGTTGGAGCTCACGCTGATTCTCTATAGATTTTTATAATAGAAAACAAAACGGGGGTTAAATTGCAAGTGGGACAATATGATAGTAACCTTTTTATCAGAATTATCATATTTGTAGGGATAGAGAGTTTAAAATGAAACGTTGAGAATAGAGCGGTTTCAAAAATTGGGAGTAAATTAATAATAAAACCGTTAAAATTATTGACGGTATTCAAGGTATTGAATAACTATTTTATTCCGTTGAATAACTAGTAACAGATATAGATAGGCTGATGGTATATCTGTTTTCGTTGAGGTGCGTTCAGGTATTTGTCAAAACAAATATATAATTGCAATGACAACTACTGTATCATTGGATATATTGAGAAACCTTGTTTTGCAACAAATCAAACCAAATAATTGATAATATGTCAGAAAAAACAAAAAAAATATTTTTCAATTCAAACAATTTAATCATTTGGAAGGTTTTAAAATGTATTATTCAAAATGTTATTAAATATATTTTTAGATAAGATTTAAGAGGTTTTCAATTGAATTTCAAAACCTAAAGATGCGATCATTTATAAGAGTTTCTATTTATTTATTTTTAGTTAAATTTTTCAATACTTGTCAGTCCATTACTTGAAAACCTTTCTTTTTGTTTATTCTTAAAGTTCTTATTCCGTGATTTAATGCAATTTAAACATATTTATATAAAAAACTATTGGGACATATTTTCAATATTCTATGTAATCTCTTAAACCTCTTAAAGAAAGATAAGTTTCTTAAATCAATAAACATTTGACAAGAATATAATAAACCTGTAAAAATATTATAGATATAAAATAATAACAGTGTTCATTTTAAATTATATGAATCACCATGAGATAAAAATACAATTTAATGATCTTTACTTTACATCTATTATTATTTAATATTCTAAAGTAATTTGCTATAAGTTATGTTTTCAAACTTTTTCGTGACCTTATGAACCAGTGTATAAGTGAGAGCTTAAGTTGCAAGAAAAATACTGATTAAAATAGGTTACATTTTTGATTTCATTAATATTTACTTAAAAAAATTCTCCAAAATAGTTTTCATTATATTATGTGACACTAAATTATTAGATGTTTCATGTGGTAGCTGTGATGACGAGCGATTTTTTAGTAAATTTTATGCAAATTAAACCAACAGAACGCAATTCATTAAGTGGTGTCTTAATACAAGACTGAATAATAAATTTATGCAGCTAGCATGGAAAGAGAACTGACGGGGAAATAATTTATCAATGTTGAATATAGTCCACAAAACTTGAATGCACTTTTGCCAGCTTTCCTGTAACTATTCATTCTATCTATAACTAATAAGGGAAAGATCCATGGTGTGGCTCCAATCTGTAATCCTCAACTACAGTATCTCAAAAAATTCATCAATTATTCTTGTTTAATATCAATATAATATTAGCTGCCAACAGGGTTATAGAGATCAGATATTGATCTTTTAACTTTTCTATTTCAAACTGACTGTAATTTAAATCAATAACATAAAAATGTTTAGTATGAATACAGATATCAACTGTAAACTATAACAAAATATTGTTTTCTATACTACAACAAAATATCCAATTTGATCAAATTAAATAATTAATTTAAGTTACAGCTAGAAAATATGAGATTCAAAAGTCAACATCTGACCTCTATGACCCTGTTGGCAGCTAATATTATATTGAAATTAAACAACAATTATTAAAAAAATTTTTGAGATAGATCAGGATTACAGATCGGAGCCACACCATGGATCCTTCCCTTTTAAGTCATAACTTTCTACTCAAATCAATTATATTTTGCTAACTTAATCTCATTTGCATTATTAAAAATTGGTGAAAGTGAATAATTTCTAAACTACCCTAACAGATGCGGGGAATATGGAGAATATGGGGCGAGGGTTATTTTAACTTATATTTGGGTATTGCCTATAAACGTGTTGCTTATATCTTATATCTAGTGATCGTGTTTTTCGGCGGCAATATTCGGCGTAAGGAAAAACCGAAGAATTTTTCCAAAATTCGGCGTAAAGATAATAAATTTTAGAAATATGAGTTTTATTAATTTTGTATTTAAAAAAAAGTAGGCATTAAAGTAATATTTTCTTTACTGTCTTCACGTGTTTTTCTAAGTTTTTTACTTTTAGGTCTTCCTATAAATTAGTTTACTCTAGAGATGTGTTTCTTTTTTTGGTACTCGTATTATTGCATTATTTTAAGTAGAATTGAATTAAACTATGATTGAAATCATGTTTATTATCAAAACATCAAAGGATGTCATGAAATAATTGTATTAATGAACTTAATAAATGAATGCCTTCAAAGTTAATTAGTGAAGACTTGCTTGCAGTTTGAAAATCACTGCTATCTAAAAGTTGAAAAGTATATTATTTTTCGAAAAATTGGGTTTATTCGGCGTTATTTCAAGAAAACTATCTTCACACCGAAAAAGCCAATCTATACCTATATCTTAACATTAAGAACTTATAAGCTGCATAAGGAAACAGTAACTGTTGCTTATAACTCGGTTGCCAGTATCAGAATTATAGAGTTCAAACACTAATCATTTTTTTCAAAATTGTCTTGTGTTCAAAGTTTAATCATATTGTATGAGTGATATAACTTAGTCAATCAAATCTGAATCAAATGATTTAACTAATTGTTTACATCATATGGTTTCGAAGCATTAATTAATAGAGTGTTATCTCTTTTTAATACTAAAATAATTGCCTTATATTAAAGGTTTCTCATTAACAAAATTGATGAAATGGTTTTAGAATTAAGTTTTTGTTTCTTTGATAGCGATATCAGTTGGTGTGTGCGCCTGGACTCTGGTCGCGATATCATTTGAACGCTATTTTGCGATCTGCCATCCGTTAAAGTCGCGCAGGTGGCAAACTATCGCACATTCTTACCGTATTATTGGTATCATATGGTTGACTAACATTATTGTTATGAGTCCAATAGCATTACTGAGTAAACTGCTGCCCACAAAAACAGCCGGTAATTGTATAGATATTTTTCCATTATCATTAAAAATTTTAATTATTCAAATATAAATCATTTCAATTATTTAAAAGATAATTTTTAATTCTAATAAAAGTATAAAAAATTGTCGACCGGGAACCGAACTCCAGAACTAGTGGGTTTGAGGCCAGAGCTACATCTGGCTACCAGTGTTGCCTCTGCGCTACAGTCTTTAGGGCTCGTTAACATAGTACGTACGAGGTTTTTGAAAGTTTTCAGACCCCTACCCCCCTCCCTGTACGAATTTGCGTAATTATACCCAATGTTAAACAGATGGGAACATAGCAGCCTGTACGCTTTTGACTACCCCCCCCCCTCCCCCATGACTCCGTACGTACTATGTGAACGAGCCCTTATGCATTAGTAGTGAATGCAAATTTTGGTCTGTTCTGGTCTGGCTTTCAAGACCAGACCAAAGACCATAATCATGATTGGTCTGCGATCAAAAGATAAAACGTAGGGCCTGACCACGAGACCAAAAACTTATGGTCTTGAGTTGGTCTTCTGGCTGCTGAAAAAACGCATCAGATTATCTCAAAAATCAATCAAACTTTGCATGTGTTTAAATTGTTGGTCTTATTAAATTATTAAATTTATGTAAATTCTAATACCACGAGACCGACCAAAAGAGATGACCAAAGAAATAAGACCAGATCAGATACCATGGGTTGGTCTGGTCTTTTTCCATTTATATGCATTAGTGGTTGAATAAAACCTGTAAATATATTAGTGAAAATTTAAACCCAAAATAGTTTCTTTCGGTCCTGAATTTAGTAATTTTTGAGTATTGTTGTTATCATAAAAAAAATTAAAGAAAAGAGTCTACATTCCGTCGCAAGCATAACAGCGCATCCGCCTTCAGAGGGTCAATATTGAAACCTTTAATAAGGCATTTAAAGGGGATCGAGAAAAATCCCCACAATACACATACTATGAATTTTATACTTATTTTTAAATGAAAGTGACCACTACTTAAATGGCATTTTTAGCCATTTCTTAAATTTTATGATCCAATTAAACTAATATTTAAAATCCTATTTTATTGTCGAAGCGAAATATGTGTGAATTTGGCCCTCAGTCAAAATGAAATGGACGACTATAATGATTACTTGAATTTTTTGAGAAATAGTAATCGAAAATACGCAAAAAATTACACCAATACCACTCAAATTTTTTAATACCATACCTTTTCAATAAGTTTCATTTGTATGCCTTTTTGATAGGTTTTTGTAACCAGAAAATGTTGATTTTTATATTTGTTAAAACTAATTATATATTGTAAATTAGAAAATTTGTATCATATATAATATTAAAGTTGATTTGTAGTGATATTTTGAATTATTTTGCAAATCCCAATACCATTCCACTAAGTTTAATACAATTTGGTATTGGTATTGGTGTTGGTATTGCACAATTTTCCTTCACTGGTCAGAATACATTTTATGATCATAAAAACCAGTGATATATATATTCGAGAATTTCTTAATAAAGGCATATCTATATAGAAAAATAAATTGAATTTATATATTGATCATTCTTGTCATTCATTTAATCCCTTAAATTATTACCTTTAATATAATAATCATTTGATCGATATATCAATGAATTTTTCTATGAGTAACCATTTTCTTGCTTAATTCATTTTGATTAATCTCAAAAAATGAATAATATTTTAGAAATTTGATGAAATTTTGTAATTAAGCCCAAACTAAATAAATAAGTATTTTCTATAGCGATGAACCATTGCTTATCATTCCTTGAATTTTGTCAAAAGAGAGTTTTAAAAATATTTTATAAGGAAAATACTTAATTTATTCAAAAATGAACAGGTTCCAAAAGAATTCTTATCTCAAATTATTCATATATAGAATATTATATTAATAATTGAAGTTGTGATTTTCACAATTACTGTAAATGAAGTGCTTTTTATGCCTTTGAGCCATGTATTTCTCAACAACTAGTATTCAAATTATCTAAGCCTACACTTCATTAAAGCTTGATGTGACGTATACTCATTTGCAATTCACGTACTGTGCTTTTTATGAAATCATGAACAACACACTAATCTAACAAATGAACTTATATTAATCTTCTCGGAATTTGGCAATCTTTATCCATAGATAATAATTATATTAAGTACTAATTACCGTATAACTTAACATATGAAAAATGGTTCATTCCCACTTCGCCTTATTGTATTTTAACATTTAAAAAATTAAATTTAGAAATGTATATTTTTTGCAACCTAACCTAACCTAGTCTATTATTTATAAAATCTAAGATAAAAATCAAATGAAGAGAAAAACGTTTTAATGTTAAAATACAATAAGTCGAAGTAGTAAGACACATTGAAAAATACGACCTGTTAAATATAATTTCAAAAGCAATAGTGAAATATAAATAGTTTGCTGCAGGCATTTATAATTAATCTGAATTTCAAAGGTATGCACTATTAAGTAAATCGAGTGCTTCAATAATTTTTAACTTGAACTCGGCTCGTAAATAAAAAAATGCGGTTGAGATACTTTCAAACTGAATAACAAACAAACGGTACACCAATGGTACACAAATAGTAACAAACAAACAAGAGATATTATGCCCAGTTTTCAATTTCATTTAAATAGAAAGCTAAATAAATAATTTAATTGAAATTATAAAAAACGTTTTCTTCAGCCAATTCCCTAAGGGGTTATACAAATAGTACAATAGCTAACAGAAATCCATGTAATGACTATTATGTTTATTGCTTATCATAAAATAAATTTTTGCAGATTAAGTGATTAATATATTACTATTACTATAAGGACACATTACTAAACAATAGACTATTTAATAAATATAATTTGTAATCACTGTTGACCTAATGGTTAGAGCGTTGGACTTTAAAGTCTGATCACTAACAAAGTTAGTGTTCAAATCCCATAAGGGCTTTCATTTTTTTCATAAAAGTTTTTTAAGGTATTTTTTTAATTACATTGCAAATGAACTTATATTCATAGATTATTATTAAAACTGATAAGGCATGAATTTCTGTTAGCTATTGTACGTACGCAGTTTTGGACCATTTTCTTATCCCCCTCTCTATACGCATTTGTACGCTTTCATAACCCCCTAACTCGTGCGCACAAATTCCGCAAAATTTTACACAAATAGTTTGAATTAATTAATTTTATTTGTAATTAAACTAAATATTTAATTTTCTATGATATAATTATTTTGATTGGCCTTCAACAGCCCCGTAGCCAGGATTTTCAGCTTGGGGGGGCTAAACATAAGAAAACCCCTAAATATGACAATTTTTAAAAATTGCTACAGACCTACACTTTAATGTTCAAAAATCTTTGGGGTGGGCTATGGCCCCCCTGCCCACCCCTAGCTACGGCTGTGTGGATAACAATAATGTATTTTTCATAAAGTAATTCAATTGATTTAAATGTAATTCTATATAATTCTTATAATGCTATCCCTTTAGCGACACATGAATAGCAAAAAATGTATTTATTTTTCAAGTGAATGGTTAGTATTTTAAGCAATTGTGGCCCAAATACAACATTTTCCGTCTATTTCTATAACAGATTCTGCAGTCATTCTTGTGTCTCGAGAAGGGTTGTGTCCGCGAATGTTCTCATTTTGGCGCCATTTCTCTTAACTTCATCAAAAAGATTGAATTTTTTGGCTCCTCTATGACTATAGTGT
This sequence comes from Nanhermannia elegantula, assembly GCA_034699485.1. NCBI lineage: Eukaryota > Metazoa > Arthropoda > Arachnida > Sarcoptiformes > Nanhermanniidae > Nanhermannia > Nanhermannia elegantula. Next base: position 7,723 of record JAQGCH010002915.1, read on the forward strand.
CCTCACTCACTATCTCCTCATAAGCTTAGGGACAAGTGTTGGCCACAACCACTTCCCTATCGCCATCTTCAACAATACCAAAATACCAAAGAATTCTGGCATTCAATTAATACAATGTCATAATATAGATAAATATCAAAATAATCATTAACTTAGTACTAAATATACATCACATTTAATTTGCAACTGATTTGGAGAATAAAATGATTTTACAAAATGAAATTGACTTTGATTGCATTGCTATTCACAGTTGTCCTCTATTGTAAGCCAAAGAGGCTCATTGTTTGTAAGCTACACATTGTTTGTTATTAATTGCGCATAAGAACCATCTCATGGAAAAGTAGATTTTCTCGGGTCAACCTGTTTTTCGGGTTTTTATTAAGGCGAGATCCATTAAGTACGTACGCACTCATAGGGGGAGGGGGGGGGGGGGTCAATCAAATGCGTATAAACTCATATTTTCCTTATGTTTAACATTAGGTCACGTCTGAAAATGCGTACATAGGGGAGAGGGGGGTCTAAAAGTTTTTTAATAACTATGAGTCGGAAAGGCGGGATATAAATGAATAATCTATATATAGTGGTTTAGTGCTACAGCAGTGCAGTGCAGACTATATAGCACACTATAACAAACGCTAAACATATTTTGTGATTTTATTTAAATTAATAATATTTTATTATTGTTTTATAAATGAATAAATATAACAATAAATAGTCTTAAATTAGAAAAATTAAATTTTTATTAAACTTTTCAAACTATTATTGTTTACTAATAAAGCGCAACTTTGAATGTTTTTCTCAGTTCTATGCTTTAAGAGATAAGGGGTGATACACATAGTACGTACGCAGTTTTTGGCCATTTTTAGACCCCTACCCCCTCCCTGTACGCTTTTGGCTAACCCCCTCCCCCCACGACTGCGTACGTACTATGCGTATCACCCCTAACCCACTTTTCCATCCGATCGTTCATAAGTTGTCGAATTAATCGCAGTTTATAGGGAAAAAATTTATTTCCCCTAATTATCCTTAGAACCGAACTTTGAGAGATACCCATTTCCGCAGCCAATATATACGACGATTTAATAGGATTTTCTTTAATTCGCTTTTTTAATTGCTTAGCTTTTTCTTCATTAGTTGCGGTTTTGGGGCGCCCGCAACTTTTGAGATTTGTGACCGACCCCGTATTTTCATATCTTTTACACGTATTTAATACTGTTGTTTGGGCGGGCTTTGGAATGTCGGGATATTTTTGGTGGAAAATTTCCCGAATTTGGTACGAACTCTTTCCTATATTGTAGAGGCTGACCCACTCTGTCTTATGTTCATTTGAATAACGATACATTTTAATCTATAATTATTAAATTTTATAAAAAAACTATAATTTTATAGATTTATTTTGAAAAATTGAATTTATTTTTGCTTACGGTTTAATATTAGTAATTAATGTGGTTCGCGAAGCAACAGTACTGTATTTAATTAAACTTTAACTAAAATTAATGTACTTTTATAAATAATAGTAAATAAATTTTATAAAATTATTTTTCACAATTTTGACCAAATTATTGCACTTTTTTCACACAAATAACTTGAAAATGATTGATAGCATATCACTTTTTTATGTTCCCTCGTGTTTTGTCTCAATTAATTTTAAGGGATCATTATAACAATCTTTTGTGAGAGGTTTACTAAAGTTTGTTTTGAACGCATTTTGAAGGCTAATAGACCTGACCATTAGCGTATTGCACGACACGATTACAGTTAATTCTAGATATTATAGTGTTTTTACTATAAAACTATGACAACTGTGATGTACAGATGTACTTTATCTGTAATACTGAAGTTCTGTTCAGTAAGTGCAGCAGCACTACAACAAATACATCGGTTACTTTTTTAACCAACAAATCTTGCAATGATTTCCTAATGAGAAATATAAAAATAATTTAATATCAGTTCTAAAGTCTAATATGCAAGAGGATAGGCCAAAAACACATAAAATTACATTGATAAATTTTCGGCAATCGTGGTCTTAGGGGTCGTCCTTTAAGTCATAGGAGGAGGGGGTTAAGCAAAAGCGTACAAACTCGCATTCTCCTATATGTTTAACATTAAGTCACGTGAGAAAATGCGTACACAAGGGGAGGGGGTCTAGGAATTGACATTTTTTGCGTACGTACTTAAAGGACGACCCCTTATCTCTTCACACTCCCCAGTTAGTGACGATTTGTTAACATATTTTCACTATTAAGTTGAGTTATGATAATATTATTTATTATATTTAATTATTGTTATGCTTAATCATATGGATTATATGTACTTATGTACTATCAGCAGCAAAAGTATTGGTTAAACTTCGCGCTCAAAAAATAAATATAACCAATAAGACTATCTATTATTAAGGAAAGATTGAACGCGATTGGATGCATACACTAATTCAGGAGCGAGAAAATGTTAGATTCAACAGATATTTTTGCCACAGATAGTACTTTTGAAATTATTTACAACAAGATATAATATAGTATATTAAAGAATCATTTTATAATTGACATTGGATCTCATTATTTCCAAACTTTATTGCATTCCAGATAAGTTATAAATAGAAAGTCTAGTGATTCATACTTATTAACACTTCAGGATTGAAAATTTTATAAATGAAGCTAAAATTTTTTTAAAAAACCTTTTTATTAAATAATCGCTAACTATAATGTAATACTGCTAATAATCAGTGTGGTGTCAACGAGAGCTTTAACATAGGACAGTGTCCTCTTTTTCACTCAAATGAAACATAAATTATGTAACAAATATATTCATTGATATATTTATTTAAATGACTTTTTATTAATATTTGATTTGAAAATAGTTTTGTTGACAAACATTATTTGTACACATGTTTATGATTTTATATATAGTCAGTTATTGAAAAGTTATAATTGACACTGCATTGCTTGAAACCACTAACTGATCTTGAATTATCCTACATTTTTGATTAAATTTAACCACAACTCTTTTAAGATACTCTTTCTGGTATTGTTTTTCTCTTAAATATGCCTTCATAAATGACATGCGAGTTATACGAGGGGCGCGTCTTATCTGTGAGTTGAGGTTTTATTTATGGAATTTCACTTTTTCCTAATGGTGCGACTTATACGCGCATAATTAGGGTACTTATGATAATTTTATAATTTAACGAATTCCTTGTTAAAATTGGAATTTATTTCTAAATTTTTAGAAATTTTTATAATTTGAATATGATAAATTAAAATTCTTGCGAATCCGAAACATAAATTATTTTAGAAATGATGGAATTTTTAAAACACTGTCAATTGCAATGCTTATTTTGAAAATTGGTTGCTATAATCGGGGTTTTGCTAAAATTGAGTTTACTATTATCCGAACAATTTAACATTACACATGAAAGCTGTCGGCGCTATAAGAATGCTTTGTTAAAATCGGGGTCAGACTGTATATTATTTCCGAGTTGATTATAAGATCTTTTTTTACGTAACACTTTTCTTGGTATCTGTATTCAGCCTTTTTGAAGATAGAAATCTTTTAAACATAGAAAAAATTGAAATTAAATAAATATTCAAAATGCTGTAATATTTGGGTTCTTATTCTATGTAAACCGAGTTAAAGAGTGTAAAGGGATATTAAACAGGGTTCATGTGAGTCGATGTGCAGACTTACAGAAAAAACTTGGCATGAGATTAAAATACCGGAAATATTAAGTAAATGTATTTTAATTCCTTAAAGTTATAAAAATTCTGCGTATTGAAGTCTGAAAACTAATTACACTTTTACTCATAGCTGTGTATACCTAAAAGCGGACTATAGCAGGTGTTGACATTTCTCAACTCATACAAAGCCTTTTATTATAAGGTCGTAAAGCCATATAAGCT
>JAQGCH010002916.1:0-11612 GCA_034699485.1 Nanhermannia elegantula
TGACTGCAAGTCTTAACACAGAGATTAGACATCATTTTATCTAAAGTTCTATTATCTCTTAAGTATTCTTCAGCAAAATATATATGCGACACATCTTCAGGCACCGGCACATCTGCATGCGATCCATTGAAGTGCTTAAGAAAATAATTTGCTTTACATTTGACGATACAATCAGATTGAGATTTATATCCAATTGTACTGTAATCCAAACATGAGGTCACATAAGGCGATGGCAACTGTTCTATAGTTGTCTACGAGTACATGACTGCATACCTCTCATATTCAGTATAATTCATATTTAATCTATTGATTTGTCCACCAGATAACCCAAAAAACGGAACATTTCTTGCGTGAAAATAAATGCTCAAATAGTTTGCATAAATCCTATTTAACTGGATTTCAATCATGAAAAATCCGTTATCGTGTACTATTATATCGTGATCTATAATATATTTGTTATCATTCTCATTATAAAGTTGAGCAAAAATTGTAAAACATTTGTTATAAAAATTAATATAAGATTTATATTTAGAGATGTTTTCACAACTAACATACTCGTTATCAGACTTATCTTCAAAAGAAATCGGTTTCATTACCCAACACGTGTTGAAAAACTGTTGCGGACTTATAGTTGCGTTCAATATCTGCTCTTTTAGTGTTAATTTTTTGAGATATTCATTCAAAACCAAATTCGTTGTTTCATTATTTATATGATTCGGAAATCTATTTTGCAAATAATCTCTTCTTATGACATGACTAACATTCGTGCATAAAGTGATTGCTGGCATTTGAACCAATACTTCCCTTTCAAATCTGACGTTGACATTAGTTTCATATTGAAAATAGAGTTGACTAATATTTGTGATGTGCCACATACAACCCGTTAATAATATTATACTTACGAATAAATGAAAATAAGATAATTCGTATCTAATTATCTTCATTTTGACTCTATTTCTTTTAAAAACAAAACTATATAATAAATAATAATAATAAACAACTGTTTAAAACTTCTGGGCTTTTGAATGACTACTCTTTATAATTATTATGAAAAGACACAGTTATACTCAAAGTGATAATTTGATCTGCTGTTTATTCTTAAATGATTTAACATTTGGCGAAATGCCATTCACTCAAAAGTTTATCCAAGAACTCAAAAAATGCTAAAAAAGTGAAAAATGAATGTTTTATTAATAAACATGCTATAAATTAGATTTTGCACAGTGTGTTCATATAAATAATTTTGAATTTGATTTTAAATAATTAAAAATAAGTAAAATTAAAAAAGTGACATCAAATAATTGATTTCGTGCACAGCTTACAAATCATTGATATACAATTATAAGCAAAGGGTGAATTATAAGCAAAAAACGATATTGGTGTAGTTGAAGAGTACCCGGAATGGCGCCCATCTTGTCATTTGCTTCTGAATTAACTCACATTTTCTAATTTTATGACCATCAAAACCAGACCTTTCCAAGGTTTAATGCTCCAGGGGGGTTGGCTTATGAAAATTCTGAAAATTGAGCAAAAACAAATCTCATCGGTTTTCTGAGACAATAATTTGCCCAAAATCAATTTTCCCGCTAAATTAAAATAATCCTGCCAATTTTTTTTTTAAAATTTTTTCCCCAAAAAAACTAGATTTCTGGAAAGCTCATCATTTTTCTAATAAAAATTTTTGATAAATGCGCTTTCACGCTAAAATAATTTTAAAAACTATTTTCGCGCCAAATTCTTTTATTTGTTTTATTAAAAATTTATTTGAGTTACGTAATCTCATTGGATTTTTAAGACAACTTTTTTAAGAAAAGCGTTTTGGCGTTAAAGATTACGCGTCTCAAACAAACTTTTGATAAAATAAATGAAAAAAATTGGCGCGAAAATAGTTTTTAAAAATATTTTAGCGCGAAAGCACATTTATCAAAAATTCGTCTTAGAAAAATGATGAGTTTTCCCGAAATCTAGTTTTTTATGGAAAAATATTAAAAAAAATTGCGCGAATTTTTTTCAATTTGACAGGAAAATTAATTTTGGACAAATTATTGTCTCAGAAAACCGATAAGATTAGCTTGGGCTCAATTTTCAGGATTTTTATAAGTCAATCCCCCCTCCCCCCCTGGAGCATTGGACCTTGGTAAGGTATGGTTTTGATAGTCATATAGTTAGGAAATATACATTAATTTATAAGCAAAGGACAAGAACTTGCTATTCCGGGTACTTTTGAAGTACACCACTACCGTTTTTTGCTTATAATCCGCTCTTTGATTTATAAGCATTGCCAAAAGTTTCGGAATAGCAGACACATTGTGTCCCCGGAATGTACCGAAAAATTTCATAGATTTAAAGCCAAATTCAGGCAATATCACAATTCGATTCTGACAAATGCTATATTTAGTTTATTTAACTTCTACTGTAGTTAAACTACTTTATGTTTTTAACAGTATTTGTTAATTCTTTGCAATAAATAAATTCAAAATGAAATCTTTGAATTATGAGTTAAGTCATAAATTTAACACGATTTCTAGCATTCAGTTTGAAAACTTTCTTCTTGATTATGAAATAAGAAATGACAAGTAATCATATAAGGGCTTTAGTTTCAGCGCCAGTTAGAGAAACAAATTTTTGAAAAATATATCTCCTATAGACTCCCCCATTATAAAAATTTTAGTTATTATTATAATGGGTTTCTATGGGTAAGATTTTATTAGGATGCTTCATATTCGTATAGGATTAGGGTGACCAGGTCAAAATGATTCCAAAACTGGACAGCTTAAAAAATCAAAGGGGAAACCAAAGGATAATTTTTAATAAATTTTTATTTTCAGAAAATCACAAAGGGGGGGGGGGACCAAGCACAGGATTTTTTAAAAAAATAACCCAAAACCTGGACTGTCCAGGTTAAAACTGGACGTCTGGCCACCCTATATATGATGCATATGATTGGAATGAGTTCTGCGAGTCGAGCAATTTGATTCCACACTTGACTAGATCCTACAACCAGAACCTGATCACTCTGGATATACCCTGAATTTATTTTGGTAATAAATGGATCTGTTATATGGAATCATAAAGTTTACTTTGATTATTAATATAAGTCATAGGACTCACTCTACTCGTACAAATCAGGTACAAATAATTAAAATGATTGCAATTAAATGAAAATAAATAAATTAGACTTTAAATGTTTAAAATTTCTTGCTTTTAATGCTAACTAAGAATTTTTCACTTATTCTAAGAAAAAATTCATATTTTGGCAGAAATACAATACTATCAAACACTTGGTGAGCACTTTTCTGGTGCCACACATTTTCCATCACTAGTATCACGAATAGTACCGGTAATGCACAGACAGGAGGGTTTTAAGAGAATAGCAGTGCAGCCATAATACTGTGCCAAATGCCTGTTCTGACATGTCGTTAGACAGGCGGGAGTCGTTTGAGACAAATGCTCGTTCTCTCCATTGCATATCAATTCCTCGAGATATCTATCAAAATATGAAATATTTTTTCAAACCTAAAAATTGAACAATTTTTATAAATATGTTTTACTCAGGTTTAGGACATTCTTCATGTGTAACACATTTGCCAGAAATGGTGTCTCTAACAGTTCCTTCAGAGCACTGACACGAAGGCTTATTTTGAAGTGCCATACAATGGGCTTTTCCTAATGAACCACAAGTCACAGGACACACAGGAGTCACTTGAGAGAGGTGTTCATGTTCTCCACTGCAAACCAATTCTTCTAAATATTTAAAGAGTATATCAATTAGTTTTAAAAATGAGACATTTGTTAATATTTTTACGCGAATATGCAATCGATAGAACTGAAGAGAAAACTAGTGCTGCGATTAATTTCATAATTAATTTTTTGTAAAAATAATTATTTATTAAGAATAATAGAACTTTTAGTTGTATGTCAAAAGTTTTTAAATACTAGTAGTAGTAGTTTTAGTGAAGCGGATGTTTCCTGCTGTGAATGAGAAGCTTAACAAATGCTTTTTTATCTCATTTATGAAATTCATAACACTTTGTGCTTTTGTAGTCCAATCAGGACTTAATTGTTTGCAAGCTTTTGCTGTAACCAAGTCTTGAGATAAAAAGCTTAAAATAGGAAATGTTATATAATTTTTAAGTTTTGATCCAATCATTTCTGAACGTAGAGGTTCTGAATACTAAGAACCTAAACCTCTAACCTCACGCAAAGCAATTTCATATATTTTAAGCATTGTATACAATATTCTCAAATTACAGAATTTAACTTCTCTTGCAATATGTGTTAACAAATATATGTATAGAATTTTGATTAATACATATTGTATTGAATAATTAGTGGTTCAAAACTTGAATCTCGAACCTTAACCTCTCTCAAAATTTAGAAACTGAACCCGAGTCTGAAGCTGAGGTTCAGGTTCGGGTTCTGTGGTTCACTTATACTCATCTATATTTATACTTTAATAAAAAAATTATAAAAACTGTAAAAGTTATGAAGCTTTCTATTAAATTAAAGCGCTTTTACATGTATTTAATTATCTTGATCTCCAGCTCAACAATTCTTTATCTATTTTATAAGAAATTAAATTGTTTTCATGACATTTAATTAAAGAAGAAAATAAAAAATTGCTAAACCAGTGAAATAGTTATCAGTGAAAAAGCAAAAAGTCTACGGCACCGGGTATTCCCAGGTGGTCTCCCTCCCAAGTACTAACCCGGCTCGACGCTGCTTAACTTCGGTGATCGAACGAGAACCGGTGCTTTCAGCGTGATATGGCCGTAGACATAAGCCATACACCACTTTATGATATACAAAGCTGTCAAATGAATAGCATTTGCTATTGTTGGCAAATTAGTCTCTTTCACCTCTTTATCCTTTCGCCTTATCCTTAAGCCTCGACTAAAGCTTAAGCTAAGATATTACGAGAGTTAAAGATAAAACTTTAGAGTTATTGAAATTTAAGTTTTAATTATTTAAAAATTGAAGTTTACTGACGTGATATGGCCGTAGACATAATGGCTGATATGCCTCGGGCTGATAAACTTTATCATATTATACAAAGCTCTTATATATTGCTTATAACAGTATAGCTTTATAAACCGTTATAGCATTATAAACAAGTATAGCATTATGTGCTTTCAAAAACATGAGGTTTTGTTTATTGACTCTATTCTATTTAAACATAACTTTTTAATTTTAATAAAGTAATCATTTTACGGGATATCAACTCAATTTTTATTTCAGGCACAAAGTGCCTGTGCCTAAGTGTGTCTTTATAACTAAAGAAATACAATAAGTGTTTGTGTGTGTGTCTCCTCTGCTGATACAATGCAATGTAGAGATTATACAATACGTTAGAATTGAGCAAATTCTCAATACTGTACTGTAGATGACATTACGGGTGCCAGGTTTGGTCAGGTAAAAAACGGAGATATAAAAACTCAACGGGGGGACCAAGCAATATTTTTCTGAATTTTTAATAATTTCCATAAAACCAAAGGGGGGGGGGACTAGGCAATGTAATTTTCAAAATATGGCAGAAGACCGGAGACTCCGGTCTAATCCCGGAGACCTGGCAGCCGTAGATGACATTGGTTTCGACTGAAATATAATATAAATCTAAGTGCTATTGTTTAACGGGTTGATTTTAATAAAATTACTTGTAGTTAAATTAAAAAGCTGCGAAGCAGCGGGTACTGCCTTGTTAATAATGATGTCCATAGGCTCGAAAAAGTCGAGCCTGAGCCTGGCTAGTCTAGGCTTGAAATGCTTAAAGCCTGAGCTTGAGCCTAGAATCAAAACCTAGAGCCTGAGCCTGTTTTCAGAACTAAAAAAACTTATTTCTATACTAAAAAACTACTGATATTGACTCTTTTAATTTTTTAATCACAACTTGAATTTTAGCACTTTTACAAATACCAGACACTTAAGCGTTTCGCGTAAACATATACTCTTCATCAGTGGCATTGATTGTCACTAACTTTTAGTTTGTATCGTTAGTATGAGTCCACTGGCATTGAGTTTGAAAATAGTTGAGATGAGTGGACATGAGATACAAATTGATCTAATTTTTGCCCATCAACAAAAACAGGTCAATTGTTTAATAGCCTTTAACTCTAAGAGAGCTGTTTCTAAATACAGAAATTATTGCTTTATATAAATAGTTAAACTCAAAGCGTATGAAAGTGAAGCGTTATTTAAATAAAAATAAACAAAAATTGACCAAAAATTGCACTCAATGTCTCATTTAAAGTGTGAAACCAATAACATATCGATCAAAAATTCTCAAATCAATTATTTTATCAATTTTTATGATAAGAGCATAAGTAGTGACATAACTGTTCACACATTTTCTGTTTGAGTTTCAAAAAAAATTTAATTTATTATCTGTGAAAAAAATTATTATAGGTTTAGGACTTTTTTTTGTTTCACTTTATTTTATTTTAAGGCGAGTTATGGTTAACCAGTATTTTAATTGTTGTAAAACTTATATAAAACTGTAATTTAAGAAATATATTGCATTTCAATATGTGTTGAAGTTATTGAAAACCAAACATTTGAGAGAATGTAATCAATAAGTAATGAGAAGACAATCCCTGAAACCAATGACAACACAAACAAATTGCGTTATATTTTATAAAAACATTTAAAAGTGATTTTTCCGTCACTTCAGTGGACTTTTAATTATGTTTAATATTTTGGACACATTTCTAGTGATTTACTAATTAAAAGAATGGATGAAAATGAAGACAATTGTGGTTTTGATTTGGGATACATTCAGATCATTAAAAACGAAGAATTAATGAATGACTCGAATGAATGCAATGAATGTGTTATTAATGGAAATATTCGTGAATTTTATTCATTTATTGAATTCAATGAAAAGAAAGCCTTTATTTGTAAATACAATGACTGCCAACACATAGAAATCAATGAACACTTCATTGTTCAACACATTCAAAAACATTTTGGTATTTATTGTATTTGTTTATTATTTTAATTATTATTTAATAAATTATTGTATTTTTGTATTAATAGCAAAAACTGAAAGCACTGAACGATATGTCTGTGAATGGAAGGGATGTACAGAAGTGTTCACTCATAGGATAGAACTTGAACTTCATTTGGATGAACATAAGGTTCGAGTACTTCTTGAAAACGCTGTAAAAAGTGATGAAAATAATGGTTTGACTGAAGAGGACTTTAATGACATCAAAGAAAGTCATGATTCAGGAGAGAGTGATATCGAGAGAAGACTAGAACTGCCTGAAGAAGGAATGAGTGGAGACATCTCTGACACTCCATCACTGCCACGAATACTAATGAGTCTCAGGTCTGAAAGTGTTGAAGATATTGATGAGAAAGAGGTGTTGACTAACAATAGAGACAAATACGAGACCACACTTTCAAACCCTTTATCGAAATTGATTAAGAATGAGAAAAAAACAAAACCCACTGAAAGATCTCTTTCTTGGACACCAATTACTAAATGCAAATCAAACGAAAAAATAGAAATTTCAAACAATAAAAACCTAAGCGTAAGCCTTAACCAAAACAGTGATTTTCTTAGCTGTAAAGGACTCCAGAGTATCGCTAAAGTTGCGAAATATGTGGATAAAAGAGTAGTCAATGGAGAAAAAGTCTATTATTGCAAATGGAAGTCATGTCAGTTCAAAGCAAAGCGGTCACAAAATATTGCAAAACACATAAATCAGTCACACATTGGCTGTCAATTCAAATGTCTTAAACCCAACTGTAATAAAGTGTTTAACAGCGCCGACGCCTGGAGAATGCATCAGAAGAACCATATCTGCAATTTTGGTCTCAAACAGGAGTATGTGATCGGCGTTTGTCGTAATGAAAACCTTAATAAGTATTGGGAGAAGACTGTTGTCGACGACAGACGTTGTTTTATTTGCAAATGGAATGGTTGTCATTACAGCACATTTTGCAGACAAATCAGACAACACGTTCATAATCAACACGTTTGTCCTCATAGAGTGAACTTAAATCTTAAGAGAAATCTAAACGTAAAAAAATTTAAACAGGAATTAATCCATAAACCAAATGATCACAAAATGGTTTTTAAAACTCATATAACTGGAGGAATCGGTAGACAATCATTGTCCACATCTCAAGACTATTGCAATACTCAGATATCGAAAAATAATGAAAGCAAAAGCAGTTCTGTTTCGAGTCTTAAACTTCAATCTGATTCGAATTTCAATAAATATTTAGTCATAAAATCAATAAATGGATTGAAATATTTTTGTAAATATATTGACTGCGATTTTACAACAGAGCTCTCAAACAAAATTGTTGAACATATTCAAACTCAACATTTAAGTCATGGGTTGGAACAAATTGATGGCAAAAGAAAAGTTTCTTCATTTGAATCTCAAGAAATTCGCTTCATATGTGATGAACACAACTGTCAAAAGAGTTTTCAAAGAGAGCACAGTTTGAGAGTTCATGAGATTAACCACATCTGCGGTTTCGGTATAATTGGTCGCAAAGCTGTCGGAGTTTGTGATTTGCTTAATGTCAGGAAATATAGGAATGAAGTAAAAGTTGGCGATAAATATGTGTTTTCGTGTAAATGGAGTGGATGTGGGTTTGTCTCTGACACCAAAAGCCGTACTCTGTTTCATATCCATAATCAACACATTTGTCCGAACAGAACATTGATTAATAATTATTCAACGAATGGTCCAAAACATGAAACCAATCAATGGAAACAGTCTTCAAGTGAGATATTAAGTCCTCAAAAGCTTAAGACCAATAAAACTTCGCACAGTTCAAGACCTTCAACGCTGACCCGAAACAGTCCGAAGCGATTGAATGTAACAGAACTGATAGGTTCTTATGGCTCACAAAAAATTATTGATATCTTTGAAAAATACAGTAAAACAGTGACAAGAGATGGAAAACTAGTCTATGATTGCATTTATCCGAACTGTAATATGAAACCACGCCATTCGAGTCATCCCAAGAGTTACAGTTCTATTGAAAAGGGAAATATGATTCGACACATTCGTAGGCATTGTGGAGATAAACCATTTGTTTGTTAATTCTATGACATCAAACATCGTTACAGCGATTCATTTGCTCTCAAAGTACACGAACAAAGTGTTCACAATTCTATGCAGTATTAGTACTGTTGATAATATATCGATCGAACAAATATTATTTATTTCTTTATTACATTTACCGGTAATTTGTGTTTCTATTTAAATATTACGTTTTACACACCTTTATAGCTCTTAATGTTTATAAATTGATATTTTAATATAAAGTTAAAAGTTATACTATAAAAACATTACTACTTTTTTACTTAACAAACTATGTTTTGTACTTTGATATTCATATTGTTTTTCAATAAAACCTTTATTAGAATAATATTTAAGTTTACTTTTGTGGTACTTTTGATCAACAAAATGATAAATTTAGAAATTTTTCGTTTTATTTGTTGAAATGAGAATACGTTTAAAATAATTTATACTTCAATTAAGGCATTGAACTTGAAATTGAATAAATTTGTTTCGGTTTAATATAATATACTTTAATGCAAACTTTTCTTTAATATATTCAATAGAAATAAAAAACAATTATTTAGTTTCTCATTAACTCTCACTAAAGGCTACTTTTGATTCTTATTTATTTTTATCAGAACAATGAATAGAAAATGATTAAAAAAATTGTAATTAAATGAAAGTATAGATAATATTTAAATCAAAATTTATTGCTTTTGATGTCTATTAAAAGCATTTGAATTATTATAAGAATGAATTTATATTTGAACTGAATTGCAATTTAACGAAAGCCTTAATGTGAACAGAGCTCTGGTGAAACACATTTTCCAGTAAGAGTATCGCGAACTGTATGGAGATCACACACACACGTAGGTTGCATATGAACGGTCTTACATATCACCAATTGATGTCTGTTCTCACAGGTCACTGGACAGCCGGGGGTTACTTCTGAGAAGTGTTCGTGTTCTCCTTTGCATAACAATTCTGTTGTATATTTAAAAGAGTATAGAAATTAATTTTTGGAAAAATTATAAATTTGTTAAATTTTTTTACCCGAATATGCAATCGATAGAATTGAAGTGAATACTAGTGCTGCGATTAATTTCATTTTGTGAACAACTTTTAAAATAAATTAATACTTATTTATTTGGAATAAGAAAACTTTTCCTTATGTTAAATGTCTTTAAATAGTAGTTTTTTTATTATTGAAGCGGATGTTTTTGCTTTGTATGAGAAACATAACAAATGTTCTTTTAAATCATAGGTTTACTAAACTGCGGACCACTATCTCAATGATAACTAAAAGTATTGAAGTTCAGGTTCTAAATTACCTGTTAAAATCGTTTTTTCAATTCGACGGAAATTATTTTAACCGAATTCGGTTTTATATATTTTGAGAATTGCAAAAAAGTAAAAATTTCGGTTTTTATCGGTTTTAAAATTTGAAGTAATTTCGGTTAAAACCGCAAAATCAGAACATGAGAATTAAGTGATTATCTGAATGCAATTGGTCTGTGAGGCAAAAAGGATTCGGAACCACTGTTTTAGATTACAGATCCTTTAAGCATATCTTACATACAGTATAAGTAAACTTATTATGTTAACGAAGTTTCGCAACTAATGCGAAACTTTTAATAATTAAATTGAAGGTAAAGATTAAAGTATAGCATATACTGTATCAATATTTAAGTGTATAATGATTTTCAATGAAGAATAACTATTCACATAATTATTAAAATAGATATTTTAGATGCGATTTCATTGAGTGAGACGTCAGTCAAACGAAAGAATGCTGAAAGTGATTCACTATTAAAAATTACTTCAATAATAATCAGTTCAAATAGTTATCAATTATATCTTTGTATATCATAAAGTATAGAATCGCTGATGTCTACAGTGATATCACGCTGAAAGCACCGGTATTGTAAAATCTGTAAGGATTTTTATATCTGTTACAGAAAATGTTAAGGCTTATTAAGATTTGTACAGAAAGACTAATCATTTTCTATATAACATTTTCTCTCTCAATAATGAACAGAAAGAATAATTCAAGAATTCTCAATAATTAAATGACACCTATTATAGTACTTTACTCTACATTAGCTCTACATTAGGGAACTTAATGCCTTACTTTGTGGTGTATTTAGAGATTAGTCAAACTTTAGCATATGATGTCTTAAAAATAAAATTGCTTCTCATCAGTGTTTGACAGGCAATCATTTACAGCTAATATAATATCATTTTTAGGATCTTATAAGCATTTTATTACAGTATTAATCGATTACAGAGTATTAATCTATTTATTTAATGAACTTTATCCACACATTAAGAAACATATGGTGAACAGTATTGTCCTTTTGTCATATCAGACATAAAGTTATAATATATACTTTCAGAGAAAAATGCAGCTAAAGAAATGTCAACTTTTGCCTCCAAAGCAAATCTCTTCATTTGTCTGATGCCGTTGGCTGTGGAGAAAAACGGTTCCAATACAGGCATTGCTTTACACCTGTGTCTCATTGAGTTTTGATTACAATCTCTCACATCAGGCAATATATAGTTAAAGAAAGAGAAGTCTCCGGAATA
>JAQGCH010002917.1:0-11611 GCA_034699485.1 Nanhermannia elegantula
GTATTGTGTATTATTTTATATAACATAAAACTTTATCAGAATTTAAACAATTAATAAAAGAATATATAGGTGTCTAAAAAGTCAATGTAAACTCAAACAAACTATAAATTAGTGATAAATCATAACCACTGTTGAAGGATAAAGAATCTGTAAACAATACACTACACGCAAACGTCTTTCAAATGTAAC
This sequence comes from Nanhermannia elegantula, assembly GCA_034699485.1. Taxonomy (NCBI): domain Eukaryota; kingdom Metazoa; phylum Arthropoda; class Arachnida; order Sarcoptiformes; family Nanhermanniidae; genus Nanhermannia; species Nanhermannia elegantula. The sequence continues at coordinate 190 of JAQGCH010002917.1, forward strand.
ATTTGCTTCAAATAAAACATTTAATTGCAATCAGAATAAAAAAGTGAATTTAATTTGACTTAAAATCTTAAAAGAAAATCCAATTTTGAAGTGTTGGGCTGACACTCATTTTTATGAATCGCTTTCTCTGACCATATTTGTTATTATACTTAGTCCCGAATGTACCATAAAAATATATTTTTAGTCTAAATCAATGAATTGCATGCTTTGAATCCGGCAAAGATAGGTGTAAGCGAATGGTATACCATATTTACTTACAGTAATAAACTTACGGTTAGATATTATAATATATACCGATGTGATTTAGTGCTGTATAAATAGAAGATGCACAGCTGGCCAAAACTGATAACCGGTACTTACCTTTATGTACTATAAATAAAAACTTTGAAAATCTATAGAAACTGTAATGAATGCCAAACATATAATTATTATTACTTAAATAGTTATTTTCTAATACTAATAACCAGAGGGATGACTCCTAGTCACAACCAATTGTATGTGACTAGAGTCACCTTCTTTTTATTTAACTACATAAAGGTTCAAACTTTCTTTTGGTCAGTTTAGATAATTGTCTTATAAAAGTTGTCAACACTTTAAGTCAAATAAATCTGTTTTTTGAAACAATAGTTACGATTACGATCTCAAAGATCTTATACATTTGGTATTCAATTCATAGGTTCTTCAGTTTATTATTTCATTTTATAAATTAATATAACTGAATAGAACTAAAATAAAATATTTTTTGAGTCGTGCTATAAAATATTTATTTATCAATATATAAGTTTTTTTCAACATATTTTAGAGAGAAAGAGAGGTCTTTTTCATTGGAATTTTGACCATTTTTTAGTCATATACAGAGTGATAGAGTATTTGTCTCAATAAATCCGAATAATTCTGATCGATGTTTAGCTTTAAACCACTATTTACTCTCAATTCTATAATATTGTATGTAATTTCAAAATATTATATAAACAATAATCAGATCCAAAAATACATTATATCAGACAACAATCAAAGAAATTAATTTTTGTTAATTTATTAAAAAAAATGTTCAATGATTTTATGCGTCAGCTCTTTTCGTTGATTAAATAAAGATAGAGTCGTTACTTTTGGGGTTTAATTTTGACGCCGATCGGGTTTTATAAATTAGAATAAATTGAAGTTTTATCGGGTTTAGTCTGAAAGTTGATTTTCAATTTATCCCTCTAAATTGAAAAAATTGACATGTACGAATGAAAATGTCCTTCCATATCTTGATTGAAATATAAAATGGAGTACATATTTAGGAGTTGACTAGTTAAGGATTAGCCATGATCTGTTTGAACATTTGTTTGTAACAATTAAATGTTTTGACTGAGGACTCCTTAATACAAAGGCTTGAACCCAATACGCGTTCGTTTCGGGTTTTGAGGGTTAAACCAGTTTAAAAAATTTTCCTTTCGGAGGGATTAATCGGTTTCAATCGTGTTAAACCCCAAAAGTAAGCTCTAAATAAATGCCAATAAAGTCATTTATCTGTTAAGATTATGATTTGCGAGTTTCCAAGTTTTTTGTGATACCATTGACAAAATATAAAACTTTGTTGTCATACATCAGTTTCAATATGAATAAAGTGTGAATGTTGTGGTGTTTTCTCAAGAACAGAGTCCTCGTGTGTTTGTTGTTGTTGAAGAAGTTTGTCATCATTTTCTATAACGGAAGTGACTCTCATTTGAGAGTCTAATGGCAATAGAGGACAAGCTCTCATCAACAGAGGAGTTAGTTTTCTTCTCACAATTACTTGTTTTGGAGAATCAGGACCTATGACAACAGGTTGAATAGGACTTTGAATAAGATGTGGCGGCTCTGGACTATTATAGCTCTCTGTTTTATCATCATTTGGATCAGTGTTTGTAAGATTGACTGTTTGTTGATAATGACTGTAATGTCTCGATTGGATGATTCCGTCATTTTCTTCAGGAACTGTTGGCAATGTTTGGCATGAAAATGGTATTAATGTTTGAGTGATGTCGTCGTTCACTTGTTGTTGATCTTCTTCTAGTTGATCATCGAATTGATCACTTCTTGATATATTGGAATCACTGTATGACGTTCTCGAAAGTTTACTTGTGCTTACAGTTCCGGCCAGATATGGACAACTGGTGACATGATCAAAATTGGTCGACTGCAGGTCTTCTTGATCTGTTTCTCGATGATAGAAGTAATTGAAATTTGAAACAATGACCGGCACCGGTAGTGCTATAGTTAAGACACCTGCGATCGCGCACAAAGAGCCCACTATTTTACCCCAAACGCCAACTGGCCTTTTAATTATTAAAATAAATTGCAAAAAGGGTCTCTCGTCAAAGCTTTAGGTATTAAATTTTAAAAATAAATTATTGAATTTGTGTTGTTATTTATTTTTAATTATTAACTATTGAGTTAAGTTAATTATTGCTACTTAATTAAGGAACAGCAGATTAACTGTACCAAAAAATATTTGATTCAAATACAATTCGTTTCAACTAATTTTTATAAAATCTGGCTCACATTCATTCTTTAATTCTCTGACAGATTGAGATTGAGTTTTGAAATTTTTGTTTAAATTTCGAAATAAATTATCAAAGTGTTTATTTAATGTTGATTTTTCCGGATTTTCGAATAATAATAACCACGAATGAGATTTCTAGGTTCAAAATTTTACTAATTTACGGTAAGCTATTAGGGTGAAGTTTTATGAAAATATTATTACATGTACCGGTATTTGAGTTTTAAAAATGTGTTCATTCAAATAAATACAATTTTAACATAAATGATCATTAATAAAGTGAATTACAGAACAGTTTATATGAGTCTAATCCAAAAAAAGAACATTTATTGATAAAGAAAGAGCCCTCCACATCTAAAGAATTAAGATGGACACAAGTCCAGATTTGAGCTGGATGTCCAGAATTTTGAGTATTTAAAAATCCATTGCTTAGCCCAAGCTTGTTTTATTAAAAATATAAATTTTCCCAAAAAATTAAATTGATCCCCAATTTGATTTTATAAGCAGTTCAGGAAAATTGAAGCATTGAACTCAATCATGAGGTGTGGCCACTCTTCTACTAATGGGACGAATTTTGTTCAATGCTTGAAATGAATCTTAATTGACATCTTCTAGTTTAGGGGTATTTGAAGATAAAGACAATTTATGACAATGTTTTCGGTGTTTTGCTTCAATTAAGTCAGAAGTGAGATTGGGGTAAATTAGGGTGAATTAGGGTCGACCTTAAAAATGCCATTCGTGGTTATAATTTAAAGTATTAGACATACCTCATATCCCCATAACCTACAGTAGTCATAGTGACGACTGCCCACCAAAATGCATCTGGAATTGACTTAAAGTATGATCTGTCAGAGTCTGCTTCAGCGTAATAGACAGCTGATGAGAATAGGATGACACCAATAAATAAGAAGAATATCAATAAACCCAATTCACGCATTGATGCCTTTAAAGTTCGACCTAATATTTGAAGTCCTTTTGAATGACGCGATAACTTGAAAATACGAAATACACGAACAAGTCTTATGACACGAAGAATGGCTAAAGACATGGCATGATTGCCGCGTTCGGGGATAAACTTATAGGACTCTTCATCTTTTTCGGCCATAATAGTTGCTAATGTTATAAAATAAGGAACAATTGCAACAAAATCTATAGTATTCATCACATCTTTAAGGAATTCAATCTTTGACGGACACGATAGGAAGCGTACGGTAAGTTCAATAGAGAACCATATAATACAAAGGGTCTCAACAATAAAAAATGGTTCTGTCATTGAAGGGGTTTCGTCTTCCATGATTCGGGTGATGTTGTTTGTAGTGTTGAATATCTTATAGTGTTTAAACTCAGGTAAAGTTTCCAAACAAAATATCACTATTGATAACAATATTATCACTACAGATATTATGGCCACCACTCGAGCCGCTTGTGAGCTCTCCGGGTATTCGAATAGAAGCCATAACTTTTTCTGTGTATTATTTTTTGGCAATGGTTTGTCTTCTTCTTTTATAAAACCTTCGTCTTCACGGAATTTATTGAAGGCGTCTTCGCCCAACTCATAGAATTTTATCTCTTCTACAAAGATATCTAACGGCACATTCACAGGACGACGAAGACGTCCTCCTGATTGGTAATAGTATAAGATGGCATCAAAACAAATTCTGCTTCTGTCGAAAAAATATTCATTTCGGTGCGGATCAAAGTATCTGTTGAGGGCATAAACTTTTATAAGTCAAAAAAATACAAGTATTAGTAATTTAAAGCTAAACATTATAACTAGTGATGAGCTTAAGGCTTAAGCTCACTGCTATCAGCTCGAGCTTGGTCTTAGATTCTTTAACGTGATACTGTCTCTCCCAGTTATAGGCAACTCGTCTGTGCAACAATTATTTCTGATTTAATTTTAAAATTCTATTGTTATAATTATTTAACTGTAATTTATCATTTAATTATTGATACTTGAATATTGTTTGTATAAAAGTTTACAGTACAGTATTTAGACATCAATTACTTTTAAACTGTTATAGCTTAAGCAATACGTGCATTCAAAAAGTGTTGCTTATATCCGAATCAGTACTGCCCAATACCCAATGTGCATAATAGTAAACAAATCACAGATCTCTAACTTAAAATTATATACAGTTTAGTATATTTACACATTACAAAAGCCTTATTACTAAATAAATTTTTCAAAACATTTATTATTATATTTAATGTTTTCAGCTATAATTCACTAAAAATAATTAATAATTACAAATTTTTGTTAAAATGTATATAAACGGGAGTCAACCTGTATCTTAGTGTAGAACTCTCATTACACAGGGGGTATTGGGCAGTACTGTTCCGAACCCTTTAACAACAAGGACCTGGTGCATAAGAAAGCAGTTGCTTATAAACGAAATTGCCTATATCAGGGTTGCCTATAACGGGGACAGACTGTACTGAACTTAAGCTAAAAATTGAAATATCCAAAATTTATCTTGATCCATCATAATCTGAACTGAGCTCAAGCGCGAACTTGTCATTTGTGCTTCACTAATTATAACAAAGAAAATAATTAGTACTCAAAAATTTGATTAATTGTATGCAGATTTGATTCTTTTCCATATTATTCGTCAAATGTAACACAATTTATTTTATTTACTTTACAATTAAAGGAATTGTGAAACTAATTCTTTTAGACTAAAGTTTATTGCTATTAAACATAATAAATAAACTCGAACATTGAGTTACTGAAATTTGTACGTTAAGCTTTACTGGTTTACAAATTTATTTGTTTACTTATAAAATAGAGACCAATTTGTTTTTCCTAAAAATATTTATTTTCAAATAATTTAAGTAATCATATTTCAGTGCCAGCATCTATTGATATGAAACTAATAATAATTACTAATTTTTATGCAAGACTTAGATTTTTATAAACCGATATAAAAATTCTATAATATGACTGAAAGTATAATAATGTCTTTTTAGTCCCTGTTATATTAGATGTTCTATCTGTCTGTTATATTCTGTCTAAAACATTATATACTAATCTAATAATATTCTTATTTATAATGGGCTAAAAGTAAATACACAGATATTTATTAAATTATAACTTTTGATCTATTTTACAGATATGAATAAATTATTTTTATAATTTATTTAATAGCGTTTAAAACTAAATTATTTATATATTGATAGGACTCTATATAATCTGCTGTTAACTTTTAAGCCTTTGCATGTCTGTGTTCTTGTATTTTATCAGATTCTCAATCTAGAAAAGTAGTAGTCTAAGTGGCAGTGCTTTATGAGTATAAGTTAAAGTATATCTCAACTTGTACTCAATTAAAATACTTTTTTAAGCGATACTTTTATGAAAATTACACTTAAATGAAATGAAAATACTTTTAAATACTTTTACTTTGACTCAAAATAAAATACATGATATGAAAATACTTATAATCATATTCTTAATTTAAAAATACACAAATAATTGAAGTGTCTGTAAAATAGCGATCGTACGTCAATTTAAAACATGATTTTCTGATAAACAAATTGTATAAGTTACGCAGCAGGTACGCACGCAAAGTATTTTAACTAAAATAGCCAATAGAATCACCTTTTGGTTAACAATACTTAAATGTACTCATACTTTAATTAAAAGCTTAATATTATTTTTACTCAATTTAAGTAAAATTTTGGTACTCAAAAAACACTGCTAAGTGGTTAAGACTAAAGTGGTTTGCAGTTGAATTCATTCTTTTAAGTATCAAGATTTTACTTAATGAAAATTATAATCTGAATACCATTATTATTGGTAGTAAATGAATTAGTAGTACTTTGTTTTATAATTTTTTTGGATCATGTAAAACCATCCGAATGATGGTAATTTCCCCTTGTGTTCAATCCCATATAGATTTATAGTAGATTAGGTTAGGTTAGGTTAGGTTAGGTTAGGTTAGGTTAATAGTAGAGATCTAAACAATTTCATAAGAATAATTGTATTAATTATTACGATAAATCAATATTATTTGAGATGTTCGTTCAATAACCTATAAAAACACATATTGGTGTAAAATATGGACGAATTTAATTAAGTAAATAACTCGATCAATCTCAATCCCAATCCCACAGATTTTAATAAATCTAAATCTAAATGCCAATCCCATCTCATCCCATCCAACAGATTTAGTGAGATTTAAATCACTACTCTATAGTATACATTTTGGTTCGCTTATTAGGGGCTGTCAAAGGGGTGGGGTATTAGGGGTTGAAATAAATGAATTCAAAATGATTTTGTATTTTATTATTAATCTGTCTAAAGAAACACTAATTTGAAAAGCTCTGTACAGTATAGTGAGTTGAAAATGAAAAGTAAATAAATTATAGGTTATAAATAGAAAATTAATGTTAGACTAAAAATCATATTGAGAGCTAAGTAAACATTAGACTTGAAATAAAAATAGCTATCTTTTTATGAAAGAAAAGAGAGATGTGTTTTATTACCTGATTCTCCTGTCAGGATCTCCGAGAAGAGTATTAGGAAAAAGTGACAAAGTTCTTAACTGAGTCTCAAACTTAAGACCACTGATATTAATAATAATACGTTCGCATAATTCGTGCCTATGTCTAATCGATTCAAATCTAATTCCAGACGCGCCACCACTTATTGCTTGAGAAGCTCTTGTGACCAAATCTTTGCTAATATCTCCTGTTTCACTGTCTGTTCCCAATCGAGGCAAAGACCTAATAATGAGTATTATAATAATCAACATCAATAATAAGATGAACAGCAGAAACATAATATCAAGTATTGCTTCCAATAGTTAATCCATTTTTAATAAACTTTTCACAACTGAATCTTAAATTACATTCAATGAAAGCTCTGCACCTATGACAGCATGTTTTTTATTGTGAGAGATATTATGAAGTTCAGAAAGAGATCGACTAACTTTTGCACATATTTATATACACACAACTATAGACCATCTAAGTTAAGAAGCGATGGCGCAAAAGATATATTTAGATTTTAAACCAAGAGAGAGACAGAGAGAAACAGAGAGAGAAAGATATCGCGCTTAGAGATAATTTCTAAATCAAAGCATTGCTCTCTACACGCTTTATGACGCAAGTTATGTAATGCAGTCTTAGCGGTGAAGCTGTTTATCTGACTTTACTTTTGGAGTAGCTCATCATCCACTAAAACATATGAAATGATCACTTGTAAAACTGGTTTACTTAAATGCATCTCATATTATATAAACCAACGCAACCATCAAATCCATTTGCTATCTCTTTGATCACCGATTTCTCCAATTTCTTCATTTCCATCGTTATCAACATTATTATTATTATTATTGAAACCATTCAATTGATTGCAACAATAAGAAAACATTCCAATAACACAACTGGGATTCAGCTCAAACATATTCACATCAAGCATGTAATACTTCTTAACCCTAAAAGGATGTGATGCTGAGAAAGTTTATTTGACCGTTTCTACAATTAATTGTTTAAAATAACTGATGACATAAACCACAATTAAATGTACACAAAATGGGAACACCACTAAAATCTGACGAACATTTTAGATTTTAATCAATGTCTTCTTTGATAAATTAAATAATTAATTTGTTTTAACTTGAAATAAAAAGCTTATATAAATACATTAATCAAATCGTATATTCCATGATCAGGCAAATTAATACTATAACTGGAAAGATGTGCAACCGCTCAGACCTACTTATAAGTATTTTTTTATTAGAAATAAAAATTTAAATGAAAATTTGATAATTAATTGTTTTTTCACTAATCAATTGTTGATTCATTAATCATTCAATAAATTAATTATTTAAATTATAATTAATTTGATGACATCACTGTACTGATGAGCTTATCAATACAGTAAAATCTTTTTATAAAGAAGCTAAAGAGACTGTGTGAAATGCATCGTTGTATTAACGGAGTTTTGTTGTATTAGCTAATATGACAACTACTGTAACTGTAATTATTATGTGAAAAGAGCTCACTATAAGCATAGATGTACAATAAGTGAAACAATAAGTCCCCCTATTTTTGACATCCGAAATACTACTTTTTTACAAATGACATATCTTATATTTATAAAGCACAGAACTTACATGATTTGTAAGAAAGTATTATTTCGGATGTCAAAAGTAGGGGGACTTAATGATTCCGGACCTGTACTTTACATGCTCCACACTTGGGGAAATTGTAGCCGAGCGTTAAATCAAAAAATTTGAACAGTTCAAATTTACATAAAATTTTGTACTTTCAATAATTATGCGATAATGTAAGGGATTCTTTGTCTTATATCAGTATATTTTTTAAACAGAATAAATTATAAAATTCTTTGTAAAAAAGTGTATTTTTATCAAATTAATCATCTATGATATTAAAACACTGATATAATATATTTCTAAAATTAAAATAATGTATAAGCTGCAAATTTTGATTCTGCACCATCCTTTGCATTTTTACCACTAATATCGCTCTATTTGACACAATAACTTGTTATTAAATAAATGATGAATAAAATCAAACTAATTGTTAGAAAACTGAGGTTCCTTGCAATGGGTCCATCAAAAATTTATTTTTCCTATTTTGTCTCTATTCTGACAATTTTTAGGTTCTATTTTCTCCCTATCTTGTAGTTTTTAGTCCTTATTCTGCGCTATACCGGAGTCTCTAATCATTGCTTTACTAATGTTCTAATATTATATTATGTTTTACTGCTCGAGTGTTTGGTGCAGAACAAAGAGTTCATTATAATGAAGGAGCATTGCCTACTTGCAGCAGCCTACTTTTTCCAGTTCAAAACTGGACAAAAAGATATCAAAGGAGGCACCAAAAGTTTTCCCCACATTTCCCAATATAAATACATTTGCAAACATTTTCATACGAGGGTATTCGAAAAAATGAATGGATTGTTTATTTTTATTTTTAAAGCAATACATTTTGGCCGCTTTAAGTTATTCTGTGTTATTAAGCGAATTATAAAAATGACTTGGAGTATTTCTGATTTAAGTGTTTTTTGATTTAATGTTTTCAGACAATATTATAATTTTTTATCTAATTTATACCAATAAAAGTAAAAAATGCACCATAAAAGTGTCCTATTTTGACAGCTCTGCAAAACTGGACTGTTGGCAAGTGCTGTCATAAAGTTAGTTCTCACCCATCAATACTTAAGAGTTTGAAATGTGTGAAGAAGAGATCTCTTATTTTGGTGCAATACTGGCGTATCTATTCGTTCGATACAAATCTCTCAAAATGTGACCGACTTATCCATTTCAAAGAAATAAGACAACCGAGACATTAAATGACAGTGCTGTTCAACTTTTATGTCAGCGATTAATACATTTGATCCAAAACGAAATGAGAACGAATAGTTATAGTGTTAAACATAAGTTACTTTTAAGTAAATCAATACAACTTATTGTTTAGTTTGACTCTAATTTAGAGTTTTAGCTATTTATGTGATATACCGGTGATAGTCTGGTTTGCTTAATAATAGATCTATAATAAGATTTCTCATAATTTAATTATTCCATTTCTAACACGTAAGTAAATTATCAATTATTTATATAACCATTATTTTGATGATAACCGTCATTTTCATGCCAACTATGGTACTCACATTCAGTCCCACTCAATCTGTGCAAATAAAATCAAAGGTTATCTTCCTTGAGGTCTTTTTGAAGAAAGTTTCGATTATTAATAGTATCTTTACAAATAAAATGATTTTTAGAATTTATCAATATTTCATTTTTTATCTTATTTCTCAGTTTCTTATAACAGTTATTGTTTCCTTTTTCAAAACAATTTGTCTTTTCTATAGTGTTTGATATGTTGGTCCACATTGAAACAGATTTTCATTATTGAAACGCGTTTTTCAGTAGTAAGTATAGGGTGTTTCATAAGTTCGTATCGTCTTAAAAATAGACTCTGCATTATTGAGCGCGTGCTTTGCGTTACGCTCGAGGTTTTTGTTATATTTGTTAAATATGTTTTTACTCTATATTTAAATATAAATAACAAATTTTTAATAAACCGAAAGCTTATTCTATTTCATAAGCAAAGCACGCGCTTCAATAATGCTAAGTATAAATCAATCGATACGAACTTATCAGACACCCTATAGAATACGTTTTCGGTTTATTAAAATTTATTTTAGAGAAATAATACAATAATAAATGGAATAAAAACCGAACGCGTGTTTTAATTAAAAGCAAAGTAATAATATAAAGTCTATTTGAATGTGAACCAACTTATCAAACACTCTATAAATCCAATATTCTATGGATTCAGTACAGCATTGCCACCTTTTTTCAATGCCAAAACTGAAGAGAAAATTATCAATTATTAAACAATATTTATCACATATTTTCAAATACGCAGATTTACTTACAAATAAGCATTTCTTTTGAGAATTTGATGAAAAAAACATTCTATTGTTTATTTTTTTTCTTAAAGGAATACTTTTGTCAGATTTCGCTGATTTAAGTAATTCCGTATTATTAACAATAGTTTCATCGAATTCTGAACAAGACATCGAGTAATTAAAATTTACTTTATTTCTGATTTAACAGAATCTGTATTCATTCTATTTCTTTCATTCCATATTCTTTTCATTAATCATAGTTTTTTTCATTTTACCGGTAAAAGTGACAAAAATACAATAAAAATCTCCAGTTTCGACAGCTCTGCAAAACTGGAGAAAATTCTAGAAAAGTGGAGTCTCCAGCCGAAAACTGGAGAGGTGGCAATCCTGGTTCTGTATCAAATGCTCTGGATTTTTAGTTAGAGTTATCCAAAGTGAAGAAATACTTGAGAAAAATGCTAGATTTGAAGGACAAAACACAAACAAATGGTAAACTTTTAATTTAACGAATA
>JAQGCH010002918.1:0-11608 GCA_034699485.1 Nanhermannia elegantula
TCAAGAAAATGAAAGAATGATTTCTAGTGGTGATCAAGAAAATGAAAGAATGATTTCTAGTGGTGATCAAGAAAATGAAAGAATGATTTCTAGTGGTGATCAAGAAAATGGACAAATGAACATCAATACAGCTGAAACACCAATTTTCGATAAATGCCTGTTTCATCGCCTTTTCATCCTAACTATTATACGATTAGGCATTTATTTGGATAAATTATATCAAGATTCCAAAGCTGTCTGTGAATATTATAAAGGGGATGATATTTACATTTTTATTATATCTGTTGTTTCCCTATTTGTTCCCATAATTTTTTATGCGATTTATTCAACTTGCGAAAGTTTAATAAGAAATACTCAAATCGATAAAAGAATTGTTTGCAAGAAGATTGTCAAAGGGTTACTTATCATTTGGTGGCAAATAACGAGGTACTTATATTAATAAAAATCATTTTTACCTGTATTTCAATTAGTAAACGCATATTTTTTTATTTAATAAAATAGTCTGCGTTTTGATTTTAAATATTTATATTTGAATAAATGATAGAAACTAGGAATAGATGTAATGTATTTGAGATAGAGCTTAGATTTTATCATACTATACAATAAACCAGTACTAAGCAGCGCCGTAACCAGGATTTTCAGCTTGGGGGGGGGGGGGGGGCGAAAAAAGGAAAACCCCAAATATGGCAATTTTTAAAAATTGCTACAGACCTACACTAAATTGTCCAAAAATCTTTAGGGGGCTATAACCCCCTGCCTACCCCTATTTACGGCTGTGGTGCTAAGCCCATATATATTGTATGTGCATAAATAGGAGTAGCTTTATAGTGAATCATAAGGGACTGGACACTTGCCTTCAATAAGAATCCTTCACTATAAAGAGTTATTTTGAATATTTTTTAAAATAGACAAAAATTCACTATATAGAGGATTTAATATAACGGGGTATAACTATATTGAAATTTGATTTATATAAATGCCCCACACATTAGATAACTTGGAGTCCAATATTCTATATGTAAATAAAGATATAAGAAATTAAAACAATTCAAAATTAGAGTTATAATAGCTGTAAACGTGTATTTATTAAATGTTAACAACAAATTTTACATTACCGGTGATTTGAACTACACCTTTAAAAAAATGAAATTTTACATTGGAACTTTTTTTAGGTATCTGTATATACTGTACTATGCATTTAAAAGAATATGCAAATGTAAAACGACACAACTCAATGAAAATAGAATAATCGCTAAAATCAACAGAGACGCTGAAGTTCTTGAATTCTTTGAAGACTTTTATTCTGGATTTTTACAGATTCTCTTACAAACATATATACTTATGCTTCAAATTCAAGATAACTTTGAGGCTAATTTTTGTAAATTAAATCAAATCATTTTTGCCATAAACTTATACCTAACTTAACATTCTTTAAATATCTTATTATTTTTTAGTATACGGTTCACTGATAGGCTCCGTATTTTGCATATTTTCAATGATGATTTCTGTTTATCGAAGAGACGATGGATTACTCTCAGGCCTGTTATCATTGCTGGGCTGGTCATCACTTTTCATCTCACGAATTGTTGTGTTTTCATTAATCACAACACTTATAGGCTGTTATATCATCATATTCTGTCTGACTCATGCACTCTTAATATCAGTTTGGGTTCATTCGATTGCAATTAAATCTTATGGAAATCAAACTAATAATTGGTCTATAAGTAAAAAATTATCTTATCATTTAATATCGTTTTCGTTATTTGGTTTGCCGTCGCTTATGATTTGGCCGCTTATGTTTCAGCTCAAGGAAAAGTCAAGACCACTCTTATATCTGTTTATTATTACGGTTGAAAACTTTGTATTAATTATATTTTGGGTTATATTTCAATGTAATCTAAATTTAATTGAGTGTTCCGCACAACTGAACAAAACTCACTTAATTTTAGTGATTGTTATCATTTGCACCACACTATTGGCTCTTTTCTTTCTAACATCTTATATATTATGGAAACCTAAATATACAGATAGAGTTGTTTATCATGATATCAAAGCCGCTAAATCAGAAATTTATTTGCAAAATGGGATATATTATGAATTCTGTGATCTTTTATTTAAAATTGAAATTTCTAAAGAATTCAGTGAAAAGTTAGAACAAGTCAGACATTTAAATACATCTAATAATGACTTCAGCGAAGAAATACTTTAATTCTAAAGCTAATTATTACACTCTTTGAGTTAACACTCTTTGAGTTAACACTCTTTTCTTTTTAACTGCTTATGTATTAATCAAACCTTAATATACAGGTTGAGTTATTTATAGACATTATAGACACTGACCGCAAATCTGCAATTCGTGTGTTTTATGGCATATATTATGTATTTTGTGATCTAATCCATTAAATTGAAAATTCTGACGAATTCCGTAATTTGGAATATATTATAAAACCTGTATATAAATAATAATCAATTATGAATCCATTGATAACAGCTTTAAATTTAACTCAATCTACTGCTAATACATTATCTTTTTTAAGTTTTAATCATATGATAAGCATATAATTTACAATATTAGGGGTGATACACATAGTACGTACGCAGTCATGGGGAGAGGTCAAACTAATTTCAAAAATGCGTACGCGTACATAGAGATAACATAGATATGTACGCTAACAGGGAGGGGGAGAGGAATGGGGTCTGAGAACAGCCCAAAACTTATTAAAACAAAAGTTCTATTCGTTACATGAGAATCATGAGAGAGGAATACAATCCATACAATCATTAAATAAATAATAATAATAAATATTAATTGAGGGACTCTTTCACAAAACGTTCACAATTTAATAATAATATGAATTTATGTAAAACATTTATTTTTTTCAATCAAGATTTTAATAAACACATAAATAATACAAATATATTATTTAATAATTGTGTTGTATATATTTAATGATAACATTATGAAGGGTTTGGTATTAGTGCAATAGATATCTACTTTACAGGAAAGCGAACTTAACTTTACAATAGTCACTGATTTAAACTTCAAATTTTCAACAAATTATTATTAAATCATACACATGTTCTATTGTACACGTGCCTCAACAAAAATCCGGCACCCCTGGTATTGAGCTCACTCCCCCTTATGTGATAACACATAAGGGGGAGTGAGCCTAATACCAGAGGTGCCGGATTTTTGTTGAAGCACGTGTACAGCAGAATTGTTCCATCATTATAAAATCATTGAATGTGCATAAATAGTATACATCTTGTTAATAATTTATTAAATTTATTCGTTATATTCAAATATATGTCATATAAACTCAAACCACACCAAATAGTTATCAGACTTCACTTAGGATTTGGTTCAGTTTAAAAGGATATTTGCTCTTTTTGTAATAAATATAAATTCGTATCGAATCAGATCAACAAAAGAGAAAATCATTAATATGCGAATTAATTGTACACAAATTTAGAGCAAAAGTTTTACCAAATATTGAATGAAACAAATAAAGACACTGTCTCAATAGCCTACTATTCGCGTCAGCTTCAATTCAAGACAAAGCAATGAAGAAGTTTATTTTTATACATGCGGTCAATATCAAGAAGGGAGGGGTTCTAATGTAATAGCAAGTGCTCTTTATAACCTTTTCAAATATTTTGTTCAAAATAATGATTATAAAAATATACGACTAATTTCTGATTCTTGTGGCCGACAAAACAGAATTATCCTTTGCTCTCAATTAAAATTATTAAAAGTAATTCATAAAGTTTCTGTATATTTTATATAAAAATTAAATATTTATTTAGATATTTGGGTCAAATTTCGTACTTATAAACATTTTACAAATTATTATTTTGCTTATTAGCCAAAATGTATAACTATTATAGATATAAGAAGTCTCTTATAATAAAATTACTTCAGAAGTACAATAAAAAATTTATAAAATTCAATATTTAAATAAATTATAATAAATTATTATCATTAAAAGATTTATTGAGCAAAATATAACAATTAAATATATTTGAATATATATAACAAGTAGTATTTAAACATATTATCTTTTTATTATTGCCATATTAAATTTTGAATATTAGTTTGAGTCCTTTTATTAGACTCTAAACTAGACCTACATTTTAGTGAAAAGTTGTAAACTGAAATGAATTGAAGTAAAAACATTTTAATCGAACTAAATTTACGTTTAAACAAAAATGAAAACACTATTCCTCTACAGTTTCAGTTTCAGTTAAAAGCTTTCAGTTTACAAAGTGCGAGAACATAATTCGCTTATTGATTCTAAACTGGATCAAAGACTAAAAGCTTTTAACAAAAGGATACGTTTAATAGTTTAAAAAGTAAAAAGTAATATTTTTCATAAAATTATAATATAAAATAAAGTTTAAAATTATGTTAAACTCCCATCATCTTTACATATTTATGTTCAGAGACAGTGATTTTGATT
Source organism: Nanhermannia elegantula (assembly GCA_034699485.1). Lineage (NCBI taxonomy): Eukaryota > Metazoa > Arthropoda > Arachnida > Sarcoptiformes > Nanhermanniidae > Nanhermannia > Nanhermannia elegantula. The sequence continues at coordinate 4,461 of JAQGCH010002918.1, forward strand.
TGTCCAAATGGACCTCCTCTACTTAGGTTTCCGCCATTTTCCCTAACGACATAATTATCACTACCGCCGCTAATTTTTAATTCATTGTGACTTGACAAGGGAGACTTAAAGTAGACTTGGCGTATAACTTGATTATTCTTTTTATCAATTAAATTGAATCTGCCCACAGCACCAAGAGGCGAATTAAGTGAAGCACAAGCAGCAAAACTTTTAACTTCATTTGCCCCTATTTCTTTATTAGGATTTGCGACATCAACCCTTCTAGATTCTGCATTACACCATCTAATCCATTCAAATCTGGAACCACCTATTTTAATGGGTCTATCCAATTTATTTTCAATAAGAAATTCCACCCATTGTTTATTTTGTGAATCAATAGGCTAGGTGTATATAAAAATTTGCAAATTAACATTTTTGTTCAAAATTATTTACATATAAAATAACATGTAAATAATTTAAAAAAGTATGTTAATATGATTATTTTATTAATAAAAAATAATTTTGGAAAAGAATCTACATAATTTTAATAATTGTTAAATTGATATAATAATTAACCACAAAATGAAACATATAAAGGAAAATTTATAGATCATATCGGGGCCTAATAACTGATCCAATAACTGGCCTAATATTATCTGTCCTAAGCCTGTTTATCATTCCATAAATATATATCAGAGTACTAACCAAAGCAAAGAAGCTAAATTATCCTAACACATTTAAAAATATTCCAAGAGAAAATATGGTCCAGAATATCCTTCCATAATCTACAAGTTTAAAAATATTAAAGTTCATGCATAAATATAAACAACAATGATATAGTCAAAAAATTATTTTATATTACTTTATAAAGTTTCAAATTATTCAACTAACCAAAGCGATTCATTTATATATTTGTGTTAAAATAAATTCTCTACTTGTTATTATCTCCATAAAACTTAATACTCAACAATTATTACAACAAGAGTAATAATAGTTATATTATGGATAAATATACCATATTTCTGATTTTCAATATTGAAAAATAAATATATCAAACAAAATAATGCATGAAATGGCACAAATTAGAGTCAGAGATTATAATTTAAGTTAAAAGCGTTAAATGTTCTTCAAGTGTATTAAACAACATTTAGGACAGATATATTTAGACGAGGTATCATTTGGCGAGTTATTATTAGTTAAATCGAAGGGCAGCCGTTATCAGATGTTCTTTAATTTCTTTTAATAAAAATTAAATAATCTGATGTCACATTGGTATAATAAAATTTATTTCTATAAACCACCATCCTCGGTTTTTGTATATCATAAAAGCATAACAGAAAAGCTCACATCACATACGAAGTGTTTATACGATTGCCAGGCATCCCGGATTTATTGAAATTTTGAAAAACACACCGCTTGGTCCCCTTTGATTTTTCTGAAAATTTTAAAAATTCAGAAAAATATACCTTGGTCCCCCCTTTAAAATTTATTTACCTCCCGGGTTTGACCTGACCCAACCTGGCAACCGCTAGTGTTTATGTTTTAATTGCCAATCTCATGTATTTTGGTTTTACAGACTATGGACAAAATTAATTAAAAAATTATAATAGTCCTAAAGTCGTTTACAGATATCTCTATTTCCCGATTTCAAGCACTATGTGTCACATATTTGCATGAATTAAAAGATTTAATTTCCAATATATTCAATATTAAAATTGTATTAATTGAAAAAATTAATTGTATGTAACGCTAAATTTATATTAATAAAAAATATAACATTAAATAATACTCACGATTACGATTAAGGCAAGAATAAATATGACTGCATAGTGAGACTTCATCGTTAATACAATAATTGGAATAATGCAGTGCTAAGCTATAGCTATACTTTTTAATACAAAAATACTGTATTAAATTAAACTTTAATTAAAAATAGTTCATTATATACATTTTTATATTTTCAATTATCCTATTATGCGTCCTGTTTACGGGATTTACATTTGATTTATTTTAATTGGGATAAAAATAATTATCACACATTTCCCTAATATTTTATAAACTTATTGGAGTTTATTGAACTTATGCAGAACAAAATATGTGGTATCAACAGAAACCTATTTAATTTTATTATGTATGGTTTATAAAATAAAGATTGATACCACTACTGACCCAGGTTTACTTTAATACCTTATAGATATACAGTAATCGCATTTATATCTATTAGCTATTAGAATGAACCTGGGTCATTAGTGGTATTAATCTTTATTTTATAAACAATACAATGAATTGTCAATGATATATTATACAGTAAAAGCTCGATATAACGAACCTCGATGTAACGAACAGCTCGACTTAATGGACAAAAACTTTTATCCCTTAAGGGTTTGTTATATCGAGCTTTTACTGTATTATGCATAGTGTATATTATGTATCATCTTTTATTAAATGATTATAACAATATTTATTTTAACAAACATTAGCCTAAATTCAATCGGATTAACAAATTACTAAAAATACTACTTTTGATAATACAGTGAAACCTCTAGAGTTGATCAGCTCTAATAGTTGATCACCTCCTTAATTTTATCACTATATTGGTGTCTGTTGCGAATCCCATAGGGCTAACATCAATCAAAACCTTTAAAACTTCTCACCCCTTCATCATGATTGTTGATCACATTCCTAGTTTCTATTTAGCATTTCTTCACCTGTAAAAGTTGATCACGTCCTGGAAATGGTCTACACAATGAATATAATATAGAAAAAGAAGAACTTATTGATATTCGAGCAGATTAGAAGTGACAGAAATGCTAATTCGTTTAAATTCATATATAAATTATAAATAAAATTTGCTATTACAACGGTATTAGGACAATTCGGCGCGGCCAAATGGGCGCATTATCAAATCAACTCACATCTTAAAAACTTACAAAAAATTTAAGACAAAATGAATCTAATTATTAAAAAAATCGCGTCAATCAGTGTGGATTAGGTTAGGTTAGGTTAGAATTAACTATGCGCCCATTTGGCCGCGCCTTTATGTCCCGGAACAATTACAACATATAATGAAATTAGAAAATGCTTTTACTGATTGTCAAGTTAAAAAATTTCATCTTATAAACAATCAAAAATTGATTCTTATTTTACTAATTAATAATTGGTTTTCTCTGTATTATGCAATGCTTTTTACTATTATTTAAAAATCGATTATATAAGAGTAAAATTTTTAATTAAAAAAATCAAAACCTTTAAAAGTTGATCACAAAATTCATTTGAAAATAATTGCGAAATTTTATTGTTATTGTACTAAATTAAAATTTTTCTACGAAAAATTACAATTACATCTGCATTACTTTGAAACAGAAATGTCAATAAACTTACAAAATTTTCAGGAAATTTATGTTCGCTACTAAATTAGTTCACAAATGTTTCCCATAAACACTATACATAAATGTTTAGTTCAAAATGTATAAAATGAGCTGTTTTTTAAAAAAAATTTAATAAGAAATCTAATAGAATAAGAGATAAGCTTAGCTACAAAATTATTGAATTAGACATGAAGTCCTTATATGCTTTCATCTTTATACTGGCCATAATCGCAATCGTAAGTATCATTTTATTGGTTAAGTTTTATTAATAGAAAAATAACTTTACAAATAATCAATTTGCTTAATTTTGAATAAATTAAATTAATTTTTTAAATTGAAGCCTATGTCTGATTCACATAGAGTTTGTAATCGGTTAATATAGATTAAAAAAATCTTAAAATGAGCTGGATGAATCATTAAATATAGAATAACCACCTTTCACAATCCAAACTTGCTGATTTACGATCATACTATGTATATTAGCTTTTCCTTTCTATATTAATTGTTTCACAAAAAAATTGCACTTTAATGTCTTATTTAACATTTTAAAGAAAAGATTATAACTAACATAAAAGCAAAGCTTACGAAATTATCACTGATATGAATTGAAATACGAAAGACTTCATTGATATGAGTTGAGAACCTAAATCCTTTAGTAAATGGCCTTATGTTTTTTGATTCAACTTATTATTTGGTTCAAAATTGGTCTCAAATTTTTTTAAAAACCGATGGTTTTGAGTTCAATACATAAATCAAATATTATGTTGAGCCAAAAACTTAAAGCGTTTTTTCAATAGATTCAAGTTCTGTACTCATATTATTAGGGTTTTCATTATTTTTATTTAAATCTGTGCCAATTTTTTAAACCTTGCATTTATGTGTGTTATAGGCTTTTACAGACATGGAAAAGGGGGGTGTGGTAGGGGTAAACCCCCCCAATGTCCGAAATTTTACCTTGGTCTCCCCTTTGATTTTTAGACCCCCCCCCCCCATGAATTTTTAAATTTTTACCATGGTGGGGGAGGGGGGGACCAAGGTAAAATTTTCAAAAATTCTTGAAAAAACTCAAAGGGGGGACAAAGATAAATTTTTTTAGAAATAGCACCCCCCCCCCTGAACTTCATACCTTCCCCATCTCTGGGCTTATGTATCTTTAAAAAATTATTTTGGACTGCAGTTTTTCCTGAAATCTCATATTTTGTAAGCAATTTTTTTCACAACTTATAATTGATATGTTATAAACTCGTTTCCAGTTTAGATGCGTAGAATGATATCGCGAAAAAACGTCGCAAACAAAACATCGCTACAAAAAAATATCGCACAGAAAAACAAACAAAAACACAGCAAATACGTTAATCATATATTCACAAATTAGGTTTAGGTTAGTTTTAAATTCATAAAATATATGCGATATTTTTTCGTAGCGATGTTTTTTCGTAGAACCGCGTAGAATAGCTAAAAATGATTAAAATGGTTTTGCAAACGACTGTATATTCTTTTTTCTATATATAGCCTATTGAATCACAAATATTGAATGCACAATGGGTAAAATTCAATATTGTTAATAAATTGGATGGAACAATTAAAATAACACATGCCATACTATATTGGGGCAAATGGTATAATGCTATCACACTAGATAAAGATGATGAGGTCTCATCTCCTAATGAAGAAGTAGGCAAAAATGCGAACACAACTTTTGCTGCCTGTGCTCGAGCAGTTTCAGCATCGGGTGTTGAGGGCAGATTCGAATTAATTGATACAAAGAATAACCTAGTTATTCGTGAAGTATATTTTAGCAATCCCTTTATAGGTAAAAATTCATTAACAGTTAACGGGGGTAGTAATAAATATGCTGTTCTTGTAACTGGTGGGAGTTTGAATGAAAGAGCACTTGGTACAGTGCAAATAACTGTTGCATTAACTAATTAAAGTATTGTTAACAAAGTAAATTAAATTTAGGCTAAAAATTAAAGTTGTAATTAATATTGGGATATATTTATGCAATATATACAGTATATATATTATATATATTGGAAATTTTAGTTTAATCCTAATAATATATATGGTATATTTCTTAAAAATAAATACATGTCTTTAGTATATATGTATGGTATATGTAATTGTACTATTTTGGTTAATAAAAATTTTTATTACTAACTATAATTTCTATATAAAAAGGGCCAACAATGAAAAACGCTTTGTACCTTTCTTGCAGCGCATAAATCAATTCAATTAATAGTGTAGAAAATGTGTTTTCTAATTATAATTTTATAATTTATTAACAAATATACAGTAATACCTCGATATAGTGAATCACAGGGAACCGTCAGTTTCTATTCACTATAAAGAGGTTTACTATATCGAGATATAACTGTATATATTAAAATTTTAATCAATATATAGCAATACAAATATTTGTTATTTAGTTAATACATATTATAATATGTTCTGTAATAAAAGATAATTTTTTGCATAAGTTTTAAGCTATTATTGCAAAAAAAACCCAATTTTTCATATATTTTTGCGAATTTTAATGCCTGTAAGGGCTGGAGTCTCCAGTTTTCGGTCCCCTTGATTTTGAGAATTTGAAAAAGCATACCTTGGTCCCCACTTTAATTTTTTGACAAATTTTGGAAAAGCATACTTCGATAGCCCTTTGATATTTAATCTTTAGTTTTAAAACAAATTTCGCCTGGCAACACTACATATAGCAGAGAAAATAGCCACTCCTGGGGCTCGATCTCAGGCCCTTCGATCCGGAGTCGAAGCCATAGCGTGTTGCGTCACTCCTCCCCTCTTAATTACTTTCCACTTATTTATGCAAATCTGCTTTTACTTCACTTTCTGGTATCAAAACTAAAAATAGAAATAAATTGGTTGTTGAGAATGATTTGAGATTATGCTTAAGTAAAATTCAGCCTCAAATCGATTACTTATTTAATAGAAAACAAACTCAGCCTTCTCATTAGATTTTTTTTCATTGTAAATTGTCTAAAAATATTAATAAAAACTTTTTTAATTGAATATTAAACTTGATTCTCATTTGGTGGTACGCGAAAATTTTTTAACTAAAAGGGGTACGAATTGCCAAATAGGTTGAAAACCGCTGGTTTAGATCACTTGTAATATTTACAATGCGTTGCAATTGCAAATTAGCTTAGTGAATTCAAATTTATATTGTAATCTGCAGTTTTTCAATCACTAAATTGCAATCTTCATAGGGGGTGATACACATAGTATGTATGCAGTTTTTGACCATTTTTAGAACCCTACCCCCTCCCTGTACGCTTTTGTATACTTAAACTTTTATGAAAGAGTATATTAAATATTTGTTTAGGTTATAATATTTACTGTCGAAAGAGGGAGTTATCTGATAATAAGATTAAGAATAAAGCGTGTTTCATAATTAATCGGACTAACTTTGCAGAGCTCGCGCGCGCTTACTCTATGATTGTTATTGTCGAATAAACGTTCGAATTACAGAACAAACATTACTTTATGATATCATAACCATTGATTTAGGAATAATTATCAATTAAGATAATGAATAGGTCTCAAAGACAAGAGTGGGAACATGACTTTCACGTCATTTTAGGAATGCTATTCATTATCTGAAACTATAAAAATTTTAATTTCTAAATAATAAGCATAAACTGAGAAAATCGTACTAATTTGTAAACATCTTGTGTTTAGATATAAAATGTCAAAATTTTTTAAAGTATAAGGTTATAGAAAAGCTAAAAATATCATATATCTGACCCACAACTAGTAAAATAGGACTCTCTGAATGGGATAAGA
>JAQGCH010002919.1:0-11607 GCA_034699485.1 Nanhermannia elegantula
AAAAGTTTAAAATCAATACTTCAATGAAAAAGTTTCTCTCTATTTAATAGAGTTGAGAACTAAATGACTTATCAAACGTATGACTTTCAACTATTTTACTTTCCTATAATGACTCTTTGAAGCAGGCATTTGAACCCTTTTCAGTTTTCATTTGCAGCTATTGTACATAACTATATATTTTATATGTATTTTTACAATACTGGCCAAAAAACCTTAAAGTGGTTTAATAAAGAAAAAATAGTTAATTTATGTTACTCTAAAGGTAATTAAAGTTAAAGTAACTTCAGATTAATTTTTTAAAGGTTGGATGGATTTAATGATTCATTAAACCCGTAAAACAATTTAAGTTTAAGAATAAAAAATGCAAATAAAAAAATTAATTTATTTGATTATAAATAAAATCAATCAATGAGATAAAATCGAGATATTATAATGATAGCGGTTCAAAATTTTTCACTTGTCAGTCATAAAAGGGTTCGTTCAGAATAAACCTGTTGTGTATTAAAAAATAAAACAAAAAGGTTTCAAATAAAAAAGTATGTGCTTTGAAATTAAAACATATATACACCCAAATTGATTAAATATGTCAACAATTATTTACAGGGATTTTGTTCATCTTGTGATTAAAACATCATTTTAGAAATGGTTGTCATAAAAAATGTGAAAAAAGTTACAAATTAATGAGAGGTTGCGGACTATCATTAGTTTTAAATTATTAACTATCTGTTAAATACGAAAATGTTAGGCAATAAACGTGTAAATCTACAAATCATTTGTTTCAAATTATCATTTTTTACAATAATTATTACAAATATTAATACCGAATATTCTTTGACATCTGAATATCTTTTAGCTAAATATTTGACTTATTATTTTACTATTGAATTAATAGAAAAGTTTTCATTATTGTATTAAAACAATTTCAAAATCACTTCCATACAAATGTGAATTATTTTTAATATTTGAATCGTAATTAATCTTAAAGGTATTTTAAAGTTTAAGAAGTCATTTCAGGTTTAATGTATTAATAAATGCCAGATAAACAATTATGCATTCATTTGCAATTTTTTTTATTTTTAATTATGTATTCATTTTTTTCACTAAAAGTTAATTAAATACAAAATTTTGATCATTTATTATTTAATACATCGAAAACTTGTTAATGAAGTTAATCTATCAAACTATGAATGATCGTTAAATTTTCTAATAATTTATATTTTTGTCATTCATTCAAATGAGATAGTTTTTAAATAGTCTTTTGGTGGTTTGAAGCGTTTAAAGTACAACTAACTTAAGTTCACAATATTTATATAATATATTAAAAAAATATTGAAAAATGAGCAATAATTGAAGTGAGCCCTAAAGCATTGTTAAGTTCTCATTACACACATCAACAAAAACAAAAGCTTTGCGTTAATAAACTTACAGTACTTGAGTCTCTGTTTGAATTTTAAAGAGGAATTAGGAACTAATTAGTTCTCTAACCTCTGTGTTCTCAAGTGTTAATCAATTGATTAAACTTTGAATGCATTTGCTTTTAGACTGCTTTTAGAGTTTTAGAAAACATAAAATTATTATTTATTGTTATGTTTATGAATTGATGAAACATTTAACTTAATGAGATTAGATTTAGATTAAGCAATACTTATACTGTATAAATAAGTATACCGTATAGAAAATTTAGTAAATTTAACAAAAGGCTAGTATTGAACAAATATTTAGATGAGAAAACTTTTAACATTTACAAAGCAGCATAACTATATATAAACCTTAGTATTATACAGCAGCAGCTCTACTGTGCAATAAAGTACATAACCTAAACTTGAAATTTAATTCAAATTGAAATTCTAAGGGTTTTAATGGAACCTTATCTTTATGTATAACGATGCATAATATCATGCATAAGGGAAAGTACTTATAGAACTTTTTTTTGTATATTTATATAAAAAAGTTTCACAAATGCTTTCACTTTAAGTAAAGTCATAGAAGGGCTCTAACATTTTTCATATCAATTATCATTACTCAGCATTAAGCAGAAAGAATCAAGTTTTATGTGACTTCAAACGTTAAAACTTCTACATTGCATGAAATACCAATTCTTAACTATAAGCTATTTCAAGCTTTACAGTCAGATAAACGATAAGAAGTCATTAAATCTCAAATTTATACTTTCGAAGATGAATATAATCGGTTAAATCAAATTATATATATGTTGATTATATAGCATTCATACTATCATTGTGTGACTGATATAACAATAAATATAAGATTAAAAAATATAAATTTCTATTATTTTGATAGAAAAATTGAAATCTATCACGTTTTTCGTTCAAATGTAGAATTCAAATAATAATTTTCTATTATAAGTTCCGAAGAAGAATAGCAATAAATAACAAGTTTGACTCCCATTCACAGTCAATAAAATATGAGCGAAACAAATACATAATTAATTTATGAACTGAAATAAAAATTGCTTACATTTATTGCAATACGTATGCAAATGAACAAAAGGTGATTCACTCGAAGAAAGAGTAAATTGAGATTTCACTTTTGAGAATTCAAGTTTGTATTAAGTACTTATTTTTATTTCCCACTGGAAGTGATTGAGATCAGAAGAGCCATTATAAGAAGCCATCTCTAGTTGTTGAAGCATTAAAAATAAATTAGAATGTGATTCAACAGCAAAATATTCAATTAGTCGGTATTCAATGTAAGGATATTACGAGTCTGTTAAGTCTTAAGAGTGATGTACTGCTCTATTGCCAGTTCTGATAGCATAGCATTTGACACATTTGACATATAAAATGTCGATACACTTATGTATTTTGCACTCTTGAGAATATTTTATGATTAAGTGATGATAGGGTTTTGCTTAATACATGTACTATCGGCAGCAAAAGTCTTCGTTAAACCTCGCGCTCAAAAAATAACGATAACCAATAAGACTATATACGTTCACAACTAGTTTTTTGTAATTTATTTTGATTTTGATAATTGTTAGGCCCTCAAGAAGATCAAAGTTCTCATCGAAAAGCTTTGGCTCATATTATTTTAATCAATAAGTTTTGTTTCATTACTTTTTACTGAATAAAGAGTTTAAATTTAATTCTAATAAAGACTCTATACTATTATGAGAACATTGTAGCGATTGGTTACATACACTAATTTATGAGCACCAATCTATACCATTCAACAAAGACTTTTGCAGCTCATAGTACTTATAACTCGTAAGCCAGTTAATTGAGTTTAGGTAACTCAACCCAAATAATTTATAAGTGTGAAAGTAAAATGATGTCAAACAAAAACTACATTTTTCAATAAATAGAGAAAAATTCTATTTATTATTTTTGTAACTCAATATACAAATATCAGTGAAAAAAATCAACAAAAAGTAAAATTTCGCATTTAATAGGGCTCAACACCTATATGATTAGGCAAATAGTAAAGATCTAAATAACAAAAACTTATACCTGTAATATAAATGAACCATTGAAATAAACAATAAAAAGCACATTATAAACATTATTAAAAAGAAACCTCATTTAACAATATGAGTAAATGAATAGTGAAGAAAAAAGTGAAACCAAAAAGTGAAGAAAAAGAGAAAAATGACTAAATAATTGTTGTTTTAAACTATTTTGCTTTCAATTTAAACCCTTGAAGAGTTTACATTATTTCCCTTTGTAGTATTTCTTTAATATCACTTTACAAAAATGTATTTATACACAGTTTCAAACAAAACCCAATAATTCGGTGCTTTCATAAAATGCAAATTAATGGTACGGTTGTCTTTTTCAAGTGTTTGTTCTATTAAACTCTGCATGAGTTCTGGATATAATTAATAAAAATTGATTGAAATATCATTCAAAATGAATGATTTGAGACCTTTTCTATTGAGGAAAGACTGATTGTAAGTTTTTGAGTAGATTTGATCTGCATATCACTCATTTTCAATGATATTTAAATCAATTTTTATTAATTATGTACAGATTTCACATGAATAAAACCAAACAAACAGACTATAATTAGAGTTTGCATTTTATAGACACGATTCTTTAGTAATGATAATTATATTTGTTTTTTATTGCAATTTGTTTGGCCAAAGATGCATCTTATTCAAGTGAAAATAATTTAGTCAGTTAATTAATATTCTCAAAAACATATGCGCACCACCGGATACTTTTCTCGTTTAAAAAACATTGTTATTGAACAAATTGGATAAAAAAAGCATTGAATAAAAAACATAAATTTAAACAAAGAAAACCACAGGTCCAGGACTCTACTGTACGGTACGGTAATGTATATGAAGTTATACAATGTCAATAGCTATTAACTTAATGTTCTTAAGAGGTAATGAAGCAAACTTTCTTATATAATATATAAATACATTCTTATGTTAATAAAATCTGAATAAAATGTTAATGTGTTACGAATCGTCAATTGTGTTTATCTGTTTATCTGCTAATTTATATAATTTTTAAATGGAGTCCAACAACTTATGGCCAACCAACTAATTATTAAAAAAAAGTAGATTTAGCTAGGTCTGTGTTGGGTAAGTCGGGTATTTACGACTTAATGATTATTGAGATTATAAAGACAGTTCTGATACAGTTTGCGAAATAACAATTGGCTAATATTATATAAGACCCAAACCTTAATCCATAACCGAATTAGAAAATAAAATGAGCCTCTGTTTGAGGCTTTCTCTAATTTATTCTCATACATATTAAGTTATAACGAATTCGTGTTCTAAAACAGATTTGATAGAAAGTTGACTTTTAATTAGATTTATAGCTGAGACTATTTGAAGTTTTTATTATTTAATGGGTATAAGTTGTTAAAGTTTTCAAAGTTATCTACTTTTGAATCTAAACTGTTTGAACTCAAATGTTTCACTTTCAATAGCTATATATCATTAACAATCAAATTATGTATTCGAATGTTGTGTGCATGATATCAAGCATGGCATGAGATTTGGTATAAAATGCACAATAAAAAAGTTTAATCTGAGTAAAAAACTTGAAATGAGAGGCATTTTGTCATTAATCTTCTAATTAAGGAATATGTCAATTAATAGGCGAATAATTCTTATTCAGTTCTCAAATTAGTGGTTTAGTGATTAGCTGTTTCATTAAATGTAAAATAGATTTACTATAGCCTTAAGGAAATTCATTGAAAATTTGATAGAAAGACAAACCTATGTTGTTATTTATGAGCTTAAAATGTTTAACGATTGCCAGAAAGACTATTATATTACACGACGTGACTGAATAAGATTTGATCGTATTTTGTTTGAATGAATGATTAATTCCTCATTAAATCAAATTTTCTTTATACACATGAAATAATGCGTTCAATACACGCACTCATATCTTTTGTGCAATAGGTATAGACTTGAATCGCTAGTAAACAACATTTCGCTAACTTTAAAGCATTCAAGATTGAGGTGCGTTTACCTCTTCAAAGTTAGCTATCCTTAGCGTTGTTAAAAATAAATTTTCTCTAGAGCATTCAATTCAATATTATATTTGATTTAGTGAATAAATTTAATATCAAATTTTAAAATACCGCTAAATGTTAAAATTCTGTGATATCATCGAAAACATGTTCTCCTAAATCTATCTTATATTCACTATAATTAGTGAATCCGTTTTTCGGCGTCGATATTCGGCGCAGAAAATTCATACTTCATTTCTAGCTTCAAATTAACAGATTTATTGTTGTTTTAATGAAATCTAAGTTATAAACTCACTATAAGTTGAGATTTCAATAAATAGTAATTTTTCTTCAAAATATCAAGAGATAAAAATGATTTGTAAACATATAAGAATGCATTACAATACATCACAATCATAAATTCGATTTTGATTCATATTTTAATAAAATTTTTAATAAATTACTCAATAAACTTATAAAGATTTAACATTTCAACCATAAAACTATATTGTGGTTTATTCCACATTATTTGACTTATGCGCCGAATCAATTTTTTAAAATTCGGAGTCAATTTTCTGCGTGTTATTCGGCTGATCTTGGCTTGGCTTCAAAAAATTTTAATTTGTGCGTCAACATTGGGCATATTTGGGCATATTTGGGCCTACGCCAAAAAACGGATTCACTAACTATAATTCACTCTGAAATATCAAGTTCTTCCAAATTATTTTCTAATAATCTAATATTATATTAATTCAATTATTTTTGAGAAATTTAATAAATTTTATCTGAAAACATTAATTTAATAATAAATTTAATATAAATTTAATACTTTGCAACGCTAGCTATCATTGTAGGGAAAGTGAGTCGAAGTCGCGCACAATTTAATATCCTTCAGGCGAAAGACATTTAGAATAGTTATGAAGCCATTCATCCATATATATCATCAACTGAAATATGTTCAACAAAAAGCATAGACAATGTTCTAATTGTAGTCTAATTCTGTAATTATTTAAAGTCAATTATACATATGGCGAAAGACCGAGAGAGGGATAGCCTCTAACAGGCCTCTAATGTTTGAGAGTAAACTGAAATTTATAGTTAATTGCAAGCGTGAGAATATGTAAATGCATTGTTGATTAAAATGTTCATGTCTTCAAACTAATGGAACAACAAGTATGAACTCCATATCATATTATTATTACTATTTCTATTCATATGAATTTGTCTTTTAGTTATTTGCGTTGTTTTCAGTTATGTCTTCCTTAATGAAACTGACATTAATGGTCGTGACTTAAAAATAAGTCATGCGATCATTATTTTATTTTATGATACTATATATATACGTTTGTATCCGTATATATTATAATAAACTTGTATTAATATTGAACTGATATTCCGTATTATTTGATATGAAGAAAATTATAGTACAAATAAAGATACAGTATATTTAAGTTATTTAAATGTCAGCTGAAAACAATTTCTCTGTTGCACAATTGAAATCTTAAAAATAATTTCGGTATTTTATTATTGAATAACTTTTAGCATAACATAAGAAACGAATAAAGACTCAATTTTTGATATGCTATTAATTATGATGACATTCAGAATATTAAATTTTATGCGAATTAATGTATTGAAGACTGCAATTCAACCTTTTATTGAAAATAAAATTATAGATTACTTTTATTAATAAAATTAATTACAAAAATTTAAGCATTAATCGGAAGAGAGAGGCCGTCAACCTCTGAAGTATACTTTTCTTTACACATAAAGTGAACTAAATCTTTGTTTATGAACCGAACGAATACACTAAATAAGAAAATACAGATATCATAAGTAATAATCATTAGATATGTGAAAAAGGGTTGAAAAATAAGAAATAAAATTTTTATACCTCTTTCCAATCCTTTTTTGGCAGACCCGACATATATCATGTTCGTCGACAACAACTTTGTTAAACTGTTGTAAACGAATTCTTTGTTCGTGAACTTGTAATCTTTGCGCTAACAATAAGTTTCGAAATATTTGACCGCTATGTCGCTCAATAAGCAGATGACTAGTAGTCGACTGAAGAAATTCTTCCACTGCTATGACTGGTATTGCATTTGGAAGTAATTCGATAGCCTTTAAAGCATTGATTTTTGTAGAATGTTTTGTTAACAATTCTATCGCTGCCTGAATATTGGGCTCAAGTTTGCATGTGTTCGGATTTGCTGTCACTTTACTCGACATTAAAGGAGGAACTGATAGATATAGGTCTAAAAGAGTCAAAAATACCTAAAATAGAAGAAACTTTTTATGAAAATAAATGTATGAAACATAACAATAAAATTATTTTTATGCAATTTATTACGATTTGATTTAAAAAAAATAATAATTTAGTGTCCAATGGATTTTGTTAAATAAATGTATGCAGTTATAAATGCTTTTTAGACTTTTAAAATAAAATAATACGTTTACAACTGTTATTAGTTTGAAATGTTGAGTTAAACCATATATTTATATGATATCAGTGTTTGAGGCAATTAAATAAATTCAAAAAATGCAGACAATCTCTGAAACCAGATCTAATTTTATTGCAGTAATTATTTATACTTTAAGGCTTCCGGACCTCTCCTCTTATGAAATGTGTGACCTTCAAGTCAGTGGTTTTTCCATAAAATGTAAAAAAAAAATAATGGTTAAGAAAAAAATCCGAGACATGACTTTATTACCCTTTTTATGAAACTAATTGAATATTATGTAACAAGTTATACAACTAAAGGAGTTCAAAGTTTTCGAGATAAAGGACTGGTATTCAGAGAATTTACTTAAAAAAATATATATTACAAAAGTGACAAAAATGAATAAAAAAAGAAATCTTACATCTTTGTTGTCTTGCGAGCCTTTGTTATACATTCGTTCGCAATATTCTTCCGCCCTTTTCATATCGTGAAGCATATGAACATATATAACAAGTGCCTCCTTATGGTTACCTATTTTCCCCATAACAACAGCTCTCTCTTCAAAGAGACCATCATTTAGAAGATATGTCGGCAGCGTTTCGGTTGAATAATAGTCAGACGTCTCCAAAAAGTGCATTAATTTGCGCCGCAATTCTCCTAATTCTCCGGGTTCTTGACTAGCAGGCGCTGCCTCTTCTGACTCAGATAATGAATTCTTATATTCATTGAGAAGTATACGAACCTTTTCTCTATATTTATGAATTAAAGTGTTATGAAATGAAGGGGTCCTATCATTCCAGACATTTATAAGATGTTCTAAATAAGGTATCAATAAGTCTGCATTAATTTTTTGCAGAAAGTCCATAACCGCTTCTCTGGGCAACAGTTCCATATCAACGACCGCGTCGTCTGTGAATATCTTAATGCCTTCTTCAGGATATTCGTTGAGAACCCAATTCGAATATTCGAAAATAAGTTCCAAATTATCGGCATTCAAGTGCTGTAAGTATTGTACAGTTCTCTTATAACCTGCGAGAGGAGAATCAGCTTTTTTTGATTGCTTATAAAGCAAATCGAGAGCATTCTTGTGCAGCCCTTTATTCTGGTAAAGAATTATCAATTCGTTGTATTTATGATGCCTTTTAAGAGCTTTTTCTACTTCTTCTAAATGGCAGTGATTATCAGGTAAACGAAGCAATGGTGCGACCAATGCGTCATTTGTTTGAAGGTAACACTTGAGAAGTGTTGTATCGATTATGTTCTTGAGTTGATATTTTGTTTTCGAAGTCGTGTTATCATTAGCTATAGAATCGATATTAACAGAAGAATTATTAGAAGAATGAGAAGAATTTGCGACATTTCTTCGCACTTCAAGCAAATAATCAATAAGACAAAAGAGTCCCGTCTCCAGGTCTGCGCCCACTAATTGTGGTGGTTTTGAAGGATATTCTAATTTGTTCCTAAAATCATCGGGTAATAAGTCAGGAAATAAACCGATTACTTGAGACGGATCTGTGTTTAACTTTAAGAATAAGGCCAACGCCTCTTTATATTGTTTTTTGCAAAACAGATCGAATGCATGCATATTCTTAATCTTTTGCGTCATTTGTTCTCTTTTACTGCCTTTTGAAGCACTTATGCCGTCGACTTCATTATCACTCCACATATCAACCACTTGTAGAGCTAACTCAAAATGTTGTTCATTCATCAGTTGTGGGATCTGTTGTTCGTGTGACACTTGGATCATACAAAACACATCATTACTTGAGGCCAATAGTAAATGTCCTCTTTTGTTAACACATTTCACGATATGCTTTATTTTATTGGTTGATATTTGAGACAAATCTATCTTTTGAATAAACAGTTTCGGTTCAATTGTTAATATTTCGATGACAGAAGAAGGCAAAACTGCCAACAGGTATGGCTTGTCATCGACTAGACTTATAGGAATATCTGACCACGTGATTGGATAATTGAGAACCGGTGAGCCCTCGCTATTAAGTATATAAGTCTTTTCGTCTCTTCCGAGAGCGAGTCGATTGCCTTCAAGCAAAAGGACAGTGGGTTCGGGCTGTTTGCCACCCGTTGGGAACAGCTCTTTGGGCTCTCCCGTCACCACTTTAATCAAACTATAATCTGCACGAAAGCCCACACACAATGACTGTGAACACCAGGCAATGGTTTTCGGCAAATCCGGAACTTTTAAATCAGCGCTTAATTCGTGAAAATCATTATTCTTCCAGTAAAAGAGCATTAAATGGTATTTAACAACTGCACACATTCTTAACGTGCACTGATGTTCACCTGTGAGTGTTCGCTGTCTTTGCACATCCAGAACAAAAAGTGTGGCGCCTTTTGTTTTCGTCAGACATGATATTAATGGGAAAGTAATTTGATCTAAATTATGAACACTAATCACATTATCTGAGAGGCTGACCAATATTCTTAAGTCTGGAACTGCCTCTACCTGTGCGATGGGCTTCTTTGCGAAAGCTTTGTTCGATCTCAACAAATGAATTTCGGGTTTAATTTCTAAATAACAATATGAAAAAATTGCTTAAGAATGACGTCAATTATTGATATTTAACTCAAAAACAGTTTATACGTCTATTGAAATCGAAAGTTTTTGACTTTTATTAATTTTGAATAAGTTTTCGATTAATAAAGTTATGGGCAAAGTATATAATTAATCGCAAAAACCCTATACTTCAGTGATTATAAGAAACGCTAATAACTGATGCGTTAAAAGGA
The DNA here is from genome assembly GCA_034699485.1 of Nanhermannia elegantula. Lineage (NCBI taxonomy): Eukaryota > Metazoa > Arthropoda > Arachnida > Sarcoptiformes > Nanhermanniidae > Nanhermannia > Nanhermannia elegantula. The sequence goes on from JAQGCH010002919.1 coordinate 10,632, forward strand.
TGTCAAATAGAGAGACATAGACTTTGTTTAAAAATCAATTTCACTTCAATAATAAGACAGTTCAAGTGTTTTAAATAATAACTTGTTTTGAAAGCTGTAAATAGTCTTATTTGAAAACAAATTCACTAATTATGCAAATAGAGTATGACTTAAATAGTGAAAGAATTTACACAAAAATAAATGAATAATAAATTTTTCAATTTTTCAATTTTTTGCTTTTGTGAGAATTTTGGCTTATTTTCACACAAAAGCTGTGAAGTTTTCCTTTTTTTAATTGAATAAAAAATTTAATGGATTTTAAATGCGATTCTTTGAAAGCATTGACTCTATTAATGATTATTAAATGGATTTTTAATGTTAAGAAAGGATTGAATCGAAACACTTTCGTCAAAGTTAACGACATTATAGTTATTACGAAAATAACTCTAATTTTCGTGAACTGTTGATAAAAAAAGTAAATGGTTTGAAAAGTTGGGCTCAAAAAGTGATAACTAATGAACGTTTTGACAAACAATATGATTGAATGCATTGATAAGTCATACCATTGACTGCATTGCGTTTCACTTCAAATTTATACATCAAAAGGTGTCCCTGTTTTGTGCCCACTATTATGTAATCATCTGTGAGTTTAAATACAATTCAATTAATTTTTATAAATAAATTATTTGAAACATGACATACCATAAGCGCAAAGACATTCAATACTTAGCGGAAGATTTTTCATAATCGGAACCGTTTTGTAAATCTCTAACATTTTTAATAGTTTTCACTTTAATTATCATAAAATATATAAATATCTGATGTCTTATGTCTTAAATGATTAAAAATTAAAATAAATTTAATGTCATTTAGGAATCTATAAAACTTTTAAAAAAGTAAAATATTTTTGGCTAAAAATAAATTAACTTTTGTTTATATCACATGATTATGAATAGCAAATAAATAATAAACAGTTTACTCCTATTCCACGTTATTG
>JAQGCH010002920.1:0-11607 GCA_034699485.1 Nanhermannia elegantula
GTAGAGATGCTTTGCTGTCAGATTAATGTAACAAATTATATTATATTATACTATATTATGCCGAATATACATGCAATCTATTTACGTGAAGGTATCAAATAATATATTATATCCTAATATTCGATGATTGAACACAATTATTGAAACCTTTTATCCCTTTATGAGATACAAAAGAACTTAATTTATTTCCTAAGTTTTTGAATGTTAATAGTGTTCGGTAGCATTAAATTCAGATATTTTTTAGTTAAATCAGTTCTGTTATTGTATAAAATGTCAATTAAAAATCAGATGAGATTTTTAAAATATTGATTTAAAACTGCATGTTTAACAATGCAATGATTTATTTGTTATCATTACTAGTATATAACTTTTGAGATACAAATACCAGTGCACTGTACAATACAATACAGTATTGTACTGTACACTGTACTCTATATATAACTCAAAATTTAATTAATCAATAAATTCTCATTTGAAATATAAATATGACTCTCTATGGACTTGAATTTATTCACGTATATAGTGTTATGCACTGAATACTTTTCCAGTTAAGGTCCGAGAAGTGCTGCTATATTGAAATCTAAAAATTTTCACAAGTAAGCTAATCTGATTTGATAATTTTTTTATAACAGCATTTTGTTCTTACATTATTTCTAAATACTTTTGACTGTCTTCAAAATTAAGAATTAAAAAAAGGTCATAAAGGAGTTTCAGTTGCAATAATTAATATGATAATGATATGCTCTCTTGATATAGATCTCAAGTTTTAATTAAAAATAACTGCAAATAATATGAAATTAGTTTTAGTTGTTGAGAAAGAAAATGATTACATAGTCTGTCATAAATCAATAGAAGAATCGACGTTTTTATTTTATTTGTTAAATAACTAGTTAAAACAGGTAAGTATACAAACCTCTAGTAAAGAATAAATCCACTCAAGTATAGGTTTGAGAGTGAAAGATATATATATTTATTATGAGAATCGCAAATAAAATCGATGAAAGAGCACTTTCTTATGATTTATTATAATTTATAATAAATTATAATAAGAAAATGCTATCTGAGAGGCATTAAAGATCTTACATTACATAACATATCACTTTTGTTTTTCTCTTTCCGTAAAAGTCTTAACATCTTATTTAAGAGCCATTGACCCTCGAACAAGGGTTAAGACAGATGTCAGCCCATTGTTTGATTCTGGAATCGGACCTGGGCCATTTAGTCCAAAGTGCAATTCACTTCTAATTGAGCTGTACTGGACTAATGATTAAAACTTTTATAGTTAAAACTTAATGTTTAATCCTTATATTATTTAATAAATAGTTTTATGATTTAACAATACAAGTATAAACAGAAGAAATATAATGAGTAAAATTTGAAATACTTCCTATAATTTAACAGCTATGGAAAAATTTTTTGATAAAGAAATTTTTACTAAAAAGCAAAATATTTTAACATCAAGCTAGACCTCGCCAAGCTAGATAACTCCGCTTTAGAAAATTCTGAAAATCAAGTGGTTAACACTAGTGTCGTGCGCACTATTTTTGTTTTTGAAACGAGACAGGAAAAATCGAAGATTTCACAATTAATTAAATTTAAATTTTATTCTGAATATGTTCTCATTGTTGGAAAATGAGTTACAATATTTAGTTATTATTTTAAAAAATTTAAACATAACGTAAACCTAATTTACTTTCTAATAGTAATTTATATTAAAATGAAATCTCAATGAATATAAAATTGAAAATAGCAAAGTTTAGTATCGCGTGATCTATAAAATCACTACAATATAAACATAAATATAACATTTAAACAATGATCTATTAAAATAAAACTATTTAGCTGAATAATTTTTTCATTTGATATACTTTAAAAAATGCAATAGGAGTTTAGTAATTCTGAATAAGTCTTGTTTTATAGATATTTTTATCTTTGAAATGTGAAAGAACTTATTATAAATGCGAAATTGTTTTATCAAAATGAAAAAGTTTGACAGATTACTATAATTTTCAAAGTTCAATATAATCTTCATTTTCAAGTTTATTTGACTAAATTAGGTTTATATTTAGGATAAAATGATAAAAGAAAGCCATTAATAGACAACAATAACTTTTTTCAAATGATTTTTACATATTTGAGAACTAAGTTATGTCTTAAATTACTTGAATATGAAGTTCCTCATCATTAATCAAGTGTAAACTTTCTTAATGATATATATATTTGAGAGTTACTATTAATATTCCTATTAATAATTAAAGCGTGGGTTCATCACCAAATCTTATCGATATAAAGTATAATTTATGCATTGGATACCTCTATTTTCTATTACCTCTATGTGTTACAAAAAAAGTGTTCTAATGGTTGCAAATTGAGCTCTTTTAGAACAAGTCTTTTTAAATGCACCAAAACGTAAGACACTTTCAGATCGTTTTCTTCATTGAATTGGTGCCAAATTATATGAATGATCCCAAAGGAATAGAAAAACAGAATCTCAATCAATTTTGGTTGGATTTGTGTCAGTGCTGCAGAAAAGATAATTTTCATTCATTTGAACTCTACTGTATTCAACTCATACTCAGTTTTCAGCCTATATTTAAGTTTATGGTTTTATTGAGATTGACTTCTTGAATGAATATACAGTACATTAGAGGTTGTCATAACGCTTGTTTGTTTTTTCGTCAATTCAATCATTTTTCTAATGCAAAACTTCATGTGTAGCATATTTGATATCAATAAGCAATGGTTTTATTACTATTTTATAAAATACAGATCTGAAATTCTACGTTTCTATGTTTTCCTGATATATTTATTTTAATCCTCTTTTCAGTTATTGTCATATTGATGTCAAACACTACTTTGTTTATGTACTAAAATGTTATCCAAATCGAAAATAGTTATCGAGTAAAAGAATAAAAAGAATAAATACAATGTCTTACTATTCTTATATACTTATATTTAGTTTATACATAAATTTTCACTTTTCCTTTAGCAACAAAACCTGTACTATCAATATATTTGGTTGAACTGAGTTGATATGCCATCTCTGCATTCCTTTTTATATGGATTGTGTGAATAAAGTTACAATTGATTTTTCGCTATCATCTATTTCTTTCTGAGAGAAAACTATTGTATCACAAAAGCGAATCCATGAAATACATTAAGATATGCTCTCATTTTTTGACATTTAGTATCGATGGCATATCATATTGATCTGCGATCACATGTCTATTTATTGACTGCATATACGAGTACTTAGACTTTTAATAATGTTAGACATACATTGAGTGATGTGAGTTCCAAAAAAATCTGGAAAGTTTCTCGAATCATCATTTCTCTTCAGAATATGGATTTCCTATATAATCAAATCTAATGTTTGGTAATGAAAATCATAAATTAAGTTATCTTAGCTTATAATTAAACAGTAAATGGGTTTAGCGATTAATAAAATAAATATAAAATCGCATTAAAAAAGTTTCAAATATATCTATAAGGACTGTTTCAAGTGGTGGAGCAACACATTATTCGAAACTTACTTTCCGGGTATTAATGTAAAGCATCCATTAAAAAATTATAATCTAAAAAAATTAATGCATTTCCTGCACTTATATAATTTTTAAAAGTGTTCATCCAAATAGTGATTACTAAGTCAAGGAGGAGCCCATACAGCCAAAAGTGCAAGTATACAGAGTAATTATGGGACACATGGAAAAATACTTGAGTTGGAAATTTAAAAATCGAACAGTAAGTGTGTTTTTCTTTCAAAAATAATTAAATATCAATAACACTTTAGCAATAAGTACTACAAAAAACTATACAAAACTCCTGTGACGCCCGAGATTATCGTAAATGATGATGAAAACGCACAAAATAATGTTCTAAACTTAAGTTTTGTTCATATGGTGGTAGGGATAGGGGTAAAGTGAAAGATATTTCTAGAAATTTTTCATCAAAATGTTATTTTTGAAAATTTTACAACACTAATTGGACAGTATGTTAGTCAGAGATAGATAGCAAGCGGTCCACACCATCGCTTATTACTCACTATTCTCTTTATAGAGAGAAATGCATAAAATACACAAAACAACGATTCGTTGACAATAAAATCGAAAGGAATTACGACCTGAGTAGCGAAAAGAGGGTCACCTGAAGTACAAAAGCATCACTCCATTAGATATTAACTCTATTCATTTAATTAGGGTTTGAGATAATTGCAAAGCAAAACTGCAATCACTTTATGTTTAATGATAACGTTGAAGAATTGTCGTTTAATCAAAATATTTGTGACATTGTTTCAAAAGAAGGATGATATTTGAGTAAAAATTGTTTTACGGTTCTATTGAATAAGATAAAGAAAAAAGTTTACTTAAGCCCAATTTATGTGTCTCAACTATACCACTACTAGTATTATAAATCTTTGTAACAGTAACACACATAATAGTTCTTTTGTTTCCATTTCTCTAACATCTTATGGCCATTTATCAAAGCCATGATGTGAAGCCAGTCTTGATTATTCCTCCCATAATGTACAAGTGAATTCATCCACATTAGACACTTTGTATCGATTTTTTGCGTTCAACTAAAGAAATCATTTTCCTAATGTCATAGATATATCCATATATTATAATAATTCTTACGTATTCTACTTTAATATTCTTATTTTCTTCTGTCACTGCTATGCCAGAGGGGAATCTCTAAGGAAATGAATCTAATTTACAAATAAGTTACTATTGTGAGTGAGTTAACACATCCTCTCTGTTCTCTTATATATTAAAATAATGGCTCAACTCTTGCCTTATGAATTCGAGCTTTAATTACCTTTAAGAGCTTTTTCATATTATCAACAAAGCATTTGTCATTATAATAGAATTCACTTAAAATGAATATGACTTCAATGCAATTCTGGCTCTTCCTCTCAATAAGAATACTTCGGGCGAGAAGAATATCGACTCTTTGAGTTTTACACTGGAGTCACCATTTCAGAAGATTCCTTAGTTGGGAAGAACTATTGGAAAGCTTTGCAAGTCTTTTCATATATAGATACTTTTGGCTATTCAAAGAACATAAAAGTAAATTTAATATTATTGATACCTATACTCTAAAGAATTTGAAGCTAGAAAACAATTAATTCAATCTTTCACTACAATTGCTTATCCAAAATTCTACCCAATCCAAGTATGAATACTAAAAAGGTCACAATAGATCAGGGGTTCTCAAACTATGGATCGCAAAACGATTATGTTTAATATTATGTTCCATGAAATGATTGAAATTTTAGAAAAAAAATGCGAAGCAAAGGTGGATCACGACCAAAAAAGTTTGGGAAATACTGAAATAGATTTTAATAAGTGTGAACAGTTTTCAAAAAATTTCTAAGAACAAGCTACTAAAAATAGCTCAATCATTAATAAATTGTTTAATTGACTTCACTTTTCTATTCTGAAAAGTGAAATAATGAAACAATTAAAACAAGTGAAACTCAAACACTTATTTATATTTTATAAATTGTTCTAAATATACTTAAATTCAGGAAATAAATTGATATAAATCCAAGTTTGTCACCGGTGATGTATAATTCTGTCGGGGGTTGTAGTAATTGATAGAGCTTAGGAGGTATGGGCGCAGCATATATTAGGACTCAGGTTAGCGCACGATTAACAATAGCTTTTAAATAATAACACTTTTTAATTGTAATGAATATGTCTTCATTAATTATATGGCACTTAATTCAAACACGAACTATATAGACATTATATTACATTATGAACTTACTATTTGTATTGAGAGGCATTGCTTTATACGGCTGCAGTACTACTCTCCGAATATTATCTGTCCAAATCCAAATCCCTGTTTACCTAATATTAACCCTGTTTATTGTCAAAATTCCACCGTATTTTCAGATTTCTTTATAACTAAAATTTTTATATTTGTCAAAACTATAAATTTTTACAACAAAATTGATTTTATTGAAAATTACAGATCTGTAATTTGATAGAATATTTTAAAATTTTAGGCATAAAAATCTGAAAATAGGGTAGAATTTTAGCAATAAACAGGGTTAGGATTAGGTGAAAAGGTTCAGACAGATAATATTCTGAGAGATCATTTTTGGATAGTAGTTATATGTGATTTGCTTTATGTTAATCATACTTTAGGTTTAGTTCAAGATTAGGTCTGATTATAGCTTATTATTAGTTTTAGAACTTATAACTTATTAAACAATTAATAGAACTTTAGATATGGTGTCAACCATCACAATACTTGAAACTGCCACAGCTTTTCTTTAATAATTATTTATATTATGTGTGTTTAAAAAAGCTAATTTGAATTTAGTTTGATCGTTTGCATTTATTTTCTAAATATTTAAGCACTTCTACAATAACATGTCTTTAAAATAGTTGGACACAGGGTTGGACATACTGTACAATAATTAATATGGTAATACAGTAACATTTAATAGTTAACAAAACGTGTAACAAAATCTTGTTTTCTAATGAGATTTGAATATTATAATTAAGAATTATATGATGAGTACAATTAACGGCAATATTACTAAAGAACATTTCATTATTGGAATAAAATCTTAGTTTGAAAGTTGTTTAATTCAGATCGAATAAGTTATAGCAACTTCTTTTGTCGCTCAACTCTTTTCTGGTTGAATAATCAATTTTTAGGTTCTATTACTGTTTTGTGTGATATACTGGTATTCCAATCACGATTATCTTACATGAAAAACCAATTTTGATTGTGACTATTCTATCATCACTAAACTGTAAGAGAATTATATTGTCCCTTATTTTAGTTTTCTGTCTAACAAGGGATTTATGGTATGCGCTCAAGCAATCAGAGGCACTACTCGACAGTCTGCCTGTCTTGAGAAATGAAAGATATGCGCCCAGCATCGCATCGACGTCATGATCCCCTTTTCCGCAATCTTTTCTACAATTTTTTCATTCTTTTCTTTTATACGTATTTGTAATTTATAGCAGTATTTCTTTGCAATGCAATCAAATCAATACAAGTGAAAGAGAATTTATGTCACCAAAGATTTACAGTCTATTTAATTTACTTTGAAAGTGATCCCAATTAATGAATCTAAAAGAGCTTCAAATGTTAAACTTTTTTAAATTAAAATAAGAATTTATTTTCATTCAAAGTTAAAATAATAAGAGCATTGTCTTGATATGACCCGGATATGAATGATATAATTTTGCTAAATATTTGTTTAAGTTGTTTTTTATCGATTCACAAAAATGATATCATTCTATTTCATAGAATTTAAAGAAACAATATTTAGTGTTCTTAAAAAATTCTCATTAAAATTAAAATTTGAATTGAGATATCCTTAAGTTTAAACACACAGTTAGTTTGATTACTAATGAAGAACATGGGCTCAAAACCCCGAGTTTGAGCTTGAGCCTGGCGAGCCTAGGCTCAAAAACCTTAAAGACAGATCCTGGATGTAAAACTTTGAGCCTTAGTTGTTATTCGTTTGTTTATTTTGAAGCTTAATTTTCATATAAAACAAAAAAACTTAAATACGGAATGCAAGCCTAGATTAAAAAAATCTCAGAGCCTAGGCTCAGGCTAGCTTATTCTTTAAATTATTGATTACGATGCAATTCAAATATTCAATCTTATTCTCGGATTTTAATCAAATTAAGGCAGCATATAATAATACATAGAAGATAAGCTCCAAATGAATTATTAAACATTTCAATGATATTGTTATTTTGGAAATGAGTATATATCAAACGCTCAAATCAAAAGACAATCATCTAAAGTGAAATTAAATTATTTATAAATTTCACTTCTGATAAAAAGAAAAGCTTAACGTCGATTGTGTTCAATCGGAGTTGACCTAAGATGAAAGATTCATTTTTAGCTTCTTTTTTATACCCTTAAATCTTTGACAACATTTAACTTTAGATAAATCTCTAATTTAAGTTATATTCAATTATTTTTTTATTAAATTAATTATTTTAAAAAATATAATTCAATTCAACCAAACTTTAAATATAAAATTATAAATAAAAACAAAAAAATGAGTTAAAGAATTTCTTAAATATTTAAATAATATATAATTGATTGAACAGCGACCTATTTGCACATTTGAATTGCAAACAGCTCACTAAGAACCAGCTTTAACTGTGGGCTGAGTTCATTCAATGATCTGAGCGATCTTTTTCGAGAAAAATATTTTCTGAAAAGTCACACTTAAGAATCATAGACAAGAATATTGGATTTTCATTTTCAATCTATATATTGTTTTGTAAGATTATAGTGTTGTCATTCAATGCAATAATAAATAAAAGCAAAGAATATTAACTTTTATAAGTCTGTAATACAATATGAAAAATGCAATTAACTTTATATTACAATTATTATTGTATTCAAATAGAATCAGCGAAATTCTATTTTAGGTAAAGTAATATAAAAATATCATTCATATAATAATACAATACAATAAAACTATTATTCTTTTGATAATAGAATGAAATATTAAACAAAACCCAATTTAACAATTTGATGATTTCCTTAATGTTAAATTATAAATGGCTTGTCCGCAACGGTGAGCTAAACTGTATCTTCTATTGAGTTACAAACACATTATTCTCTTATCTCTTTTATCCTTCAACTTAATAGTAGTATTTAGTGGAAGACCAACTTCTATACTAAAATTAACATTTAATAATCGAATATTGATTGTGAAAACAGAGAATCAGCGCCGTAACTAGCGGTGGGGCTCACTCGTAAAGGGCTATTATAGCACATTCAGAGGTTTTTGAACAATTAAGCGATGATCTGTTCACATTTTGAACAAGTGCTTACTGTATATTTAAATTCTATGAGCTTTTATACTGAATTCAAATAAATAAAGGACAAATCAAATACATTATAACTACCAAAATATCCATAAGTTATACTAAGCAGATACTAAAGTAACTGCACAAATGTTTTCAAGGCTTTATTGATTATTTAACTCAAATTTATTTCATTTAAACTTTCTATTAAATGATATTTTTTTTAAACAGATTTATTGCAAAACAAAAGCTCTCATTTGAATCGGGAAATGGAAAGCTATATTTAAGCTGACCTAACTTTAAATTTAAATCATTTCGTACTTAAATGCTAAAACAGCCATGTTTAACATTTTTCGGTAATTACCGATTTTTTGTGCTTTCAATCGCACTCAAACTTTATGGGCTTTATATTTATGGCTTTGGAATTCAAAAGAGGAATCTCTATTTTACAGAAGTTAATGGGATTATTACCAAATTACCGAACAAAGTCTGGACGAGAAAAATCTGACTTTTTGATAATAAATTACACATTTATCTATTTTAAATCCTTTATTTGTAAGATTTTATTAAACATGTGATTTTTCATGACTTTTACTAAATGTTAAGTCAAACTTGAATAAGCAGTTATATGAATACGGTTTACAATGTGCTAACATTGCACAAGTGATCAAAAAAGAGAAATCCGAGACAAATGGTTAATAATTGCCTAATAATAATTAATAATGACCTAACCTAATAATTACCGAATGTGGCATATTTTTGTTAAAGTACCGAACTGAGGAATTTTTATTACCGAAAAATCCTAAGGCTGATAATGACTGAAAAATGATTTTAGGTTTTGTTTAAAACAGTTTTGTTTTAATTGCTAGTTCTATGAGTTATTGATAAAAATAGAGAAATCCTAATAAAACTTAATATGTTATGTCGTAAAGTTAAATAAAACGAAATGAATAACTTATTGTTAAATTACACTCAAACTTCTGCGAACAACATATACTGTAGAAATACAGTACTTTATACATTATATATACATATTAACTGCACAATCAATCAATTGTAAGATCAATGAAAGTCAGTCTAAGATCTTATGAAAGTCAATAGACATGGATATAATATATTGAATCAAACCTTTCTCTATTGAGTTGTATTTGAGACTTTGTCTCTTATATTTTCATTACTTTTGTCGTCACATTTATTTATTTATCTTTTCTTTTGAAGATTATGTTATTAAATGAAAATGTTATAAAACTCGTATATAAGGGACCCATTGATTAAGCGGTAGATTCTAAACCATATCTGATCTATTAGAAGAGTTATAAAAGTAGGATCAAAAGATATCATGTTTTATCTGTAAATCTAAAAGTTCTCAAACTAATAAAAACCAATCTTTATTTAATAGATTTTTCTTTTCTAATCTCAGAAATTTCTTTGAATCAGATATATAAGGGTTTATAATAAATAAATGTTTAAAAGTGTGAACACTTTTACAAATTATACATTAAAGTAAAGCTAACATATCAGTCAAATTTAGTGCTTTAAATCCAATAATAATTTCATATTATCTTTAAATATGATTTTCTCAAATACTTAACTCTAATGTTTATTTAATATGTAATACAGTATAAAAGCATAATAAAAAGCAAAGTTTGTAAATCTACTTTTTGAGCACATCCTATACCTGTATAAATAAAAATGACAACAATCAAAAACAATATCAATTATTTTTAAAACTGATTAAAAACTTAATTTTTTGAAATTTTAATTAAACGGTTCTGATTCAGCGCGAGTTTCGCCAATCGATATCTAATACGACATAAAAGCGATCAGTTCTGATCGATATATACATATATAAGACAATGTCAATGAAAAATGATTCCCAAAGTTTAGGCGTTTGTTTCAAATGTAGTAAAGAAGTGCTCAAAGATAGCTGTCATGCAATGGGAAATCTGTACCACAAAAAGTGTTTCACTTGTTTCGTATGTCATAAAGAGTTGGACGGAAAACAATTCTCTGTTAAAGATGGAAACCCTTATTGTGAAAAAGACTTCGCCAACTCAGCTGACAAGTGCTTCACTTGCAAAAAGGTCATAATAGAGCGCAAAATCTTAGCTCTGGGACAACCATATCATCCAAATTGCTTTATATGTAGTGTTTGTCAGAAGAGTCTTGACGGACAGCTGTTTACTACTGACGACCAAAACAAGATCTATTGCATAACTGATTATTACAAGAAGTTTGCCGTCAAATGTCATGCCTGTAAAGAACAAATTGTTCCCATTAATGGTCAAACGGAAGCCGTGCGTGTGTTGGCTCTCAATAACAGTTATCACGTCTCGTGTTTCAAATGTGAGGAATGCAAAGCACTTCTCTCTGACAGCAACCCATGTGTTCCTGTAGACAGTCATATATTGTGTCGCAATTGTTCTCTAAAAAGAGCTCAAAAACAATCTTAACTTTTATTGTAATCTAAATTTGTTTTAATGTTTAACTAAAAAAAGTTTTACAAATAAATTGTTCTTTAAATACATTTTAATTGATTTTAGTTTAAGTTTAATTCTATTTTTTCTATTATTTAATGAAGAGTTAAACCAAAAATACAAAATGTTTTGTATGTCTTCATAAGCTATTTAACCATTTAATTAAATATGTCTTTAATTATTAGTTTATTAAAGTTTTTTTCAAAACTATTAGAGTTTAAAACTTTTTGATTGAAAAGAATAGCAAAAGAATTGTAAGAATTTGTTCCAAAACATACGTCAGAGAAATTGATAATAAAATCTGAAAATAAAAGACGTACTTAATTGAC
>JAQGCH010002921.1:0-11602 GCA_034699485.1 Nanhermannia elegantula
TAAGTATAAGATGCATAGCATAGCATAGCATATAATAAGTTTAAGTTTTAAAAACTATAAATAGCTTTCACTTCTTTCTGCCGCAAAGAAATAGTATTTTATGAAAATTCGTTATTAGTCTGTTTTGTTGAGATTATGAGTTTCAAAATAAATATTTGAAAAATTGTCCTTTTATTCGTTTATGTGATAAACTCGTGCTTTTCACTAATATTTAAAGTGTTCACTTTTATTACTTCTTCACTTTAAATAATTAGTTGTCAATTCTTATGCAAATGGTGTACTGTAGCTGTCATTTTGCTCTATTAATAATAATTAGTGAAAATAAATTTATTTTTAATTTTATTACGAGAAAAATGCTTCAAATTATTTAATCAAATTTTGGTCAAATCAGTCTTAGAGTGAAACATGTTTATTGTGATCAAATTTTAACTTATAATTAGACGAATAAGGGATTTCAATTTTAGATTAAAAAACATTCTGAACTGTGAATGATTATGATATAGAAAGCATTAATTATTAAATCAATTGGAAAACTGTTATATGATAAGCATATTATCTAATATTTAGAGCTACTGAACCACAAGTGTTAATTCTGTTTCAAATATTCAATTTCGTCTCCCTCTCGTTCCTGAAAGTTTCAATCTGGCTCTAGTTCTTTGGAATTGAATAAACCCTATGCACGACTATGAATATAAACAATATTATTAGATGAGTACAACACATACACATTTAAATGTGGTAGGTCTACACTACATTGCTTTAAACTGTAATGATTCGCCGATTTCCTTAAATATATGGACAAAATTATCTAATATGTAATGCAAAGCTTATAATTGTAATATCAAAAGTTATAAAACAATAAAATTAACTTTTGTAAGCATTTTTTATTTGTAAATGTTTTCTTTTTAAGCTCTGCATAACGTGCATAACCTCTCAATAGTATAAAACAGGTATAAAATAATAAAATTATTATAAAAAGTTTAAATCATTCTGACAAACATTTTGCTTCTGTTCATGCAATCGAAGCAAAAATAATTATAAGAATTTATTTTCAAGAAAACGTATTCATATTAGCGATACTAAAATGTTTAAGTGGAAGAAAATTTTGATATTAACTACTTTTCTGGTCATTTACTCACTTGCTTTAAAGACATGAACTTATTTTATATAATAATTAGTTTTTAATTTTTTTTAACTTACAGTTTTTGAAAAAACCTTAAACATATCTCAAGTTTGTAAAACTTAAGTTATTTTACAAACCTCTGGAGTTTATTTGAGTTATTAGATTTGGTCCTTTCATGATTGATAACCAAAATGAATTATTTTAAATATTTTAGTATTTATGAACGCTAATCAACAATTAATAAGAATTCCAACACTATTCATATCACAAGCAATAAAATTAGTAGTTATTTCATAGAAGAAGATAGGGCTCTAATATTTGTCTCATTCATTCCGCTTCGTAGTATTTTTCCGAGATTACTAATATCTATTCGCTATTAACTATCATAATAATAATTTATCAGAAGAGAAATGAATGGAAATGAAACATGTTTTCATCCCTAATAACTTATAATAATCTTAATTAACTTTTTTTGTCTTAGTTGAGTCCTTATTTGGGTTATAAGAATAAAAATGCAATTTATTAATTATTAATCAAACCCAAAGTAAGCTTTAGCCCTAAAAAGAATGCTTTCAATATTGCTATCATTTTTATAGCTGATTGAGCAGAATGTACAGTATGTTAACTTCTTTTTTGCTAAAGTCCTTCACTTATCCCTCTCTAACCACTTATGAGTTAATACAATTTCTATCCGATGAACAAATGAATAATTTCTATGCAATGAGAGAAACTACAAAATGTTATATTATTTATGCGCGAATGATCATAAAGGCTAATATACATTATGTCATATCATATGTACAATGAAATTAATACATCAGAACATGAAACCGGGCTTTCTTTTCAATACTACGTAATAAGTTATTTCTCTAGAATTCAGACAGTTTACAGACTGAGAGCCTCACTATTCATAAATTGCATGAACTTTAAAATTTGTCACTTATGCTGATTTAGAGCCAATCCTAACTTTAATTAAATATAAAAGTATTACTTTAGAAATTATGCTTCAAATGTATAAATAGATTACAGAGTACTTTTATGAAAATGAGTTTCCTTAATAAGATTTATCGCATGAAAAATTGATTTCAAATCGCTATAAAAAACATTAAGGAATGCAAACAATAAACAATTTAATTTAGAAACTATACATTCAATGTTTTGGGTCAGACAACTTATAAATTATGACTTCAACTAATTACTATACCTGTATCTGTAAAATTTTTGAATATTAATTGTTTATTTCATTACTAAATATCTCTAAATATATTTTAACACTTTATCTTTGATTACAGTAATTATTATCAGATTTATTAGTAAAGTATTATATAAATGTTAAAAAAGTCGCTGATATATTAAAATCTTCGTTATTTACATTCCAAGTGTACTGATGTCTGACATTTGGAATATGAAGAATATGAAAAGAGCCAATCAGAACTTTATTTTGAAGGATTGGGTCCAATTATCACTGACCTGAGCTATACTTTTGAGTAATTGAGTAAATGCTCTTTTCTCTGCATTAAAATGAATCAAAAATTAGATTTAAAACGATTTTATACAACAAGTTTGCACACTTTCAATTCAAATCCCAGTCAACTGTTTTCTTTAGAAATCAATTTATTAAACTTTTTTTAAAGTCATGTTCTGACAGTTTCCATATTCTGACAAACTTTAATACAGCAAAGTTCTGGTATTTCTATAAAGGTATTATATTTTACTCAAACTTTGATATGCTATTATAGATTCTATAGTAATCTGATAGTAATAGTAAAACTGGATAAGGGTTTAGAATTATTTTTCAATAATAACTTTATGTGATAGCTTTGAGCAGTCAATCAGCACATACAATATGATAGTAACCATGCTCATTCTCATCAAACAAACTTCATGGCCTTCTCTCAAGTAATCATATTCAACTTGTTAGAGGTCAGATATGCTCATTTATTTTGCTGCTAATATTGTTGGTTATACTAACAGTAAATCTATACAGCAAAAGCTCGATATAACGAACCCTCAAGGGGTAAAATTTTTGTCCGTTAAATCGAATGTTCGTTATATCCAATGGATTTTAGCTTAATTTCATAGCTGGACGGGATTTCGTGTATGTACGTTATAACGAGATGTTCGTTATATTGAACTTTTACTGTAGTACATAACTACTGTTACAGTACCAATACTTATGACTTTCACTGGAATAAAATGAAAGCCAAGAACTATGACATTCAATGTAAAGACATTCCTGTATTACTGCTAAATAAAACTAAATAAAACCGAGAAATAGAAATATTCAGCGAATAACAAGTTATTTATTAATCCATTTATGAATTTGTTGAGATTAAATTATTTTGTTATTCTTTTTGGTTGAATACTCATAAATCTGTTGCCAGCCTCTAATGCATACCTGATATAATTTTTCTAAATATTCAAATTTTTCTAAAATGAATGTTTTAAACAAATTTAGGCCTACTTTTAAAAAGAAATATTTATCAGTAAATAATGTGCGTAATGATGTGTTTTAAAAACAAGCGAAAAGCATTTTCATGTTCATATTCCTAAAGTTAATGTCATATTTTAGTGGTTCAGCAGTTTGAGAGCACTGTTAATGCATTATTATTGATTGGGAAAATTGTTTCAGTCCTCCTATGAAAAGAAGGAAATCAGTGTCACAATGGATTATCATTAACTACATTTTTAGTGTTAACGGTAACCACAATCACATCCATTTCGAAGAGGGGTTAATACACTGCTCGAGACAATGTATTTGTGAATAGAAATATATTTGTATGAGTGAAATAGAGAACTGTATCACTGAATGAGCTCAAATTTATTCCATTTGAAACCAAATTGGATTTGAATATAATAAAAGGTAATATTAGTCATTGTCGAGTTTGTTTATTTGTTACTTTAAAATCGAATCACATCCCATTTACGGCTGAGGGAGTTTGCAGTCTTCTCTAGTGAACATTTTTTACTATTTTAGATTCGCTTAACGATCGATATTTTACACCAATTTTTTTGTAAAAATCCTTTCTAAAGAATACATTATTGTTACTGCTATTAAGTTTGTCGGTTTATTATATATTTATTTATTCTGTTAAGCAATGCATATCTTAAGATTGCAACTATTTTCAAATAAAATCTGACACTTGACACACAAGCTTTTTAATGCGTTTATGATTTTTCAATGACATATGCATTAAAGTACCAAAAAATTAAAAAAACAAAAATAAGTTTGGTTAACGATATTTTGTTGGTTCGTTTTTTTTGTTGAAAGAATAAAAAAATATCTGACTAGTATACTAACATTTATTTGGCCTGAAGCTGATAGAAATGTAGAAAAAGTTATGTAATGTATTGAAGTTCTTATCACTAAACTCTGAAAACTTTATCACTTTTGAATATTCAAAAAACTACATAAAGTGTTTCTCAAGTTTTTTCTCAATCTAATGCATTATTGAATCATTTATCAAAATGCAAAATTTGACATATCATTCATGAATATTGTCTTTATAAAGTGATATCCCAATTACATTCGTCCACAACCAGCCATTTATTCAAAAAAGTTTTAAAAGACATCAGACATTAAGGATAATTGTCAATGAATGTGTTATATACTTTAACATTAAATACTTATTTTGTTGTCTGTTCTGACTCTTAAAGTACTAAAAGTCTGTTTGAATTGAATCACTAGAAGAAGGGACTGGTAGAGAATCAAAACCTCACAATAAGTTAATTAGACTAAAGGTAAAAGCTATTCACTTCTCTATTATTGCTGTTACGAGTTAGAGACACAATGAAGTAGTAATTTACTAATACTATCAAACCATATAAACCTGAAGCAGCCTTTTGTAACAATGTAACAGTCATTTGAATAATTGAATAATTACCAAAAGCCAGAGACGTGTCAGTTCAGATTTCAAAAGAATTCAAGTAATTTATTCAATAAGTTTTTGCCAAAGAATCAAAATTCTAATTTAGCTCAAGTTAAGAGTCATCTGAATATATTAAAAAGTATGGATTTTGTGATTTTAAAAAATTTGAAGTCAAAAAATTGCTGTTAAGTGATGTACAGTACTATTGTATTTTAAATAAAAAGGCAATTTTTCAAAAACAATTCAACTTATAATTTAATAAACAAAACTTTTGATGAGTGAATGAAAGCTCTAAACTTCCTTTTGAAAAGTATTTAAATTATATTTTTCAAAAATTTAATAAAATTTGAAGAAAACTTTATACAAATAAACAAAAGAATATATTTCACTGTCAGAATTGCAGAATCAAACTGTCAGAACAGATGTTGAAAACTATTGGATAAATAAAAACTCTGCGCTCGCAATATTCGATCAATCATTGAAATCATGGCTCAGTCATAATGATTGAAAACAAATTTTAAACACAATGATTTGGCAAACAATAAAATAATTCGCATATTTATTATTGTTTTTTATTGAATAAAGTTGATTATTGAATGATTTAAAATGTTTTCTTTATATAAATGTTAGAAAAGTATCATTAATATGAACCACTTTTAGAAATATGTCTCTTATGATTGAATACTTTATACTCGAAAAAGCTTATTATAAGAATACAAGAACTGAAAGCAAACTTGAGTTCAGCAATAGCTGTCTTTTTAGGCCTGAGTTATTGTACACATTCACATATTTTTGAGAATTCCGTTGCCTATAATTTTCTATAAGAAGTGTGAATATGGTGTGAATCTTATTCAATAGCAGTTTAGAAATATTAATGCAATTCATCAAAAACATTCCTCATGTCAAGAAATGTAGAAAATTGTTTTTCTTTTCTTTTATTTTCTTATAAATAAAACTCAAATTTGCGAATATATTATATTCTGTGTTGTGTTTACTGTATTTTTAAGTAAATGATTGCATATATTATAGAAGTTCTTTAAGTATTGGAAAATGAGTTTCTATTTCTGATCTGTTTATTCTGAATAATAGAATAATATATTTTAAATTATTGCTCTCAAAGGATTTGATTCAATGGTTTATTAAGCTCTTTAACATATCGTTTATTGATTATGACTCGCATTTCAATTGTCTTTTTAAAAATGATTATATTAAACAAGAGCTGAGTTTAAAAGAATATTATTATTCACAGAACTATTTGTAAATATTTTATGGAATATCCTTCAAATAGAAAGAAATCTGAATAATTTATTAGTTAAAAAATACTAATTTATAAAGTGTAGAATAATGAATAATTAATATTCATTTATTTTTAGAAAAGATAACCATTTTTTAGATATGCTAAATGTTAGTTATGCTAAAATTAATAGAAGTTTATGACTAAATACTAATTAAGTTATTTATCAGGAATGCAATGAAACCTGAATTAGTATATGCTTATCATTAATTATGAAAGAAGTTCTTATATAAATGATGAGATGTGCTTAAAGAAATACACAACCATATAAAAAATCAATTATTTAGAATAGTGTGAGAACAGCATCAACATCTAATATGTTTGATCGCTATATGATTTTAACACCAAATTAACAACTTATAAATTTAAATATTTTTAAGGTAATTAAAATGCAGACAAATGGAATCCGGAAAAAGTAGACACAGATTTATTGAAAGAATACATTATTTCCAGTTTATGATAATTCTTAATATCCTTCCTATTAATAGAGAGATTAACTCAAGCAATAAACATGCAATTTATAAATGTAAATCTGAATTAAGATGTGATTATTAGTCATTAAGGACATTAATTTATTAAAATAGTTTTAAATTTTCTCAAATTAACCTCAAATATATTTTCAAAACTTTTAATGGTCTTTAAATATAAAGAGGATTTGGTGTCAAAAACATTGTAAATCTACTGATGGAGAAAAACAAATCTTTAAATGTGCTTTTAGGCCAATACTTAACTAACAATTTCTTTTTGATGTAAAATATTGTATCTGCAAAACTTTCAGCTGACTCTTCGGTTTTCACGTATGTCTTCATCTCTGAAATGCTGTTTTATTCTACAGTTTTGCACATTTAAACTTCCATACAATGCTTTCATTTTGTTTAAGTTATACTTCAAATGATAATTCTCGTGCTTCAAAAGGTGTTCTTTTGTGCGTTATTAATGATGTAAAGCAAGCCTGAAAGTTAACTTTAATACTTTTATCAAATATAAGTTATTTAGCTCTCACATGAAAAGAATACTACACTCCCTATCGTATAATTTAGTTTGGTTTGTCTTCATTTCCTTCTTCTTTTTCCTTCAAATTAAGTATTATAATGTTTGGTCCACTTACCAAACCATAATCAGTAACAGAAGGAAATAGTAAATCGATAATGGAAGGTATGAAACATATAACGGCTAAATATTATTTTGGTTCAGTAAATCTTATTTAATTTTAGTTATTAAATCACTTAAAGCTTCTAATAATGTTCAGATAGTTTGCATTTATAAAGGCTTTCAATATTTCAAATGACTTTAAATAACAGAAACACTTTGCTTTTGGCTAAATTTTGGAAATGATTGCGTATTAATTAAAATGCGAATAACAGCAATTTGTATATAATTATCATAATCAACACTGTGACTCATTCTGTCATTAAAATACGAAACTCATCAATGAAACCCTTTTGGGGGACAAATTAATTAATGTTGAATTTTTAATTTCAATTTAATTTTTATCATTTAAAGTTATTTTATTCAATTAAACAAATATCAAGTTTACCTGACATTTGATATAAAATTTAAAATTTCTATTAATTAATTTGTCCCTAAAAGGGTTTCAATGATAGAAGTTTCACATTTTTATGAACTCATTAAGAAATGAAATACAGTTTTGATCATAATTCTAAAGTTTAGCATTTTTAAAGACAAAATTATTTTACTTTAAATTAAATCTTTTGATTCATGAATGTTTAATTGTATCTTTATTTATGATCAAATGGATAAAAGTTAGTCAAAAACTATTTATAAATTTAAATAATTAAATAACTTTTACAATTTAGTGAAGAGCAACGACATGTGTTGTAATTGCTGCAAGAATTTGACTTCAAAATTAAATTAATTTTAAATATTGAATGTTTGAATGGGCGAACTACTACATTTTGTGCTCATTCAAGCTTTTATTCAATGATTTTTAAGAACTCTTAAAGAATATTCTTTGAGCAAAATATCCTCCACAGAGTGTTGAACTTAAAATTTTAGTCTACATTTTGATAAATAGACAAGTTTTTGATACATTATAACTTAAGTACTGCTTTATCAACATTAAAAAATTTCTTATATTTCACGGCTTATGTTTAATTTATATGAGTGCGAAGCAACGGGTGCCGTTTATTATTGATATAAAATTTATTATTTTTCTATTATTTTTTTACAAATACCAATTTGATGTCAATAACCGTGTACTCAATTCGTGCAGTAAAAAGTGTTGCTTATATCAGAACTCATTATCTTTGAGAACCCCATCATAGGACTGACCGTTGCATAAGAAAACAGTTGTTTATATCACTTATATCAGAGTTGCCTATAACTGGAACAGACTGTATATATAACAATCGAAAATTATTGACAAAAGAAATTCTTTAAAATCACTCAAATCATAGGCAGAATGCGGAGAATATTATTTAAATGCGTAAGAAATTCAATTAGAAGTGGTACCACTCAAACGCTGTCATGACTTTCTCATCATGTTATCCATATCTGCATCATCTGCATAAATAAAGTAAACTAAAGTAGTGAATCCTCAGAGCACTATCAATAGCACTAACGGGCCTGAATTGTGAGTAAGTTTATCCCACAAGCTTTTATCTATAATACAATATTTGGCAAATACTGCATTATTGAGATAAATTATTTAGAGAGTCAATCCATTGGATTCCATTTGTTCAATCAGTTTCATATTGCAAACACATTTACGAATTTACTTATTACTCAGTTGACATACAATTGTTACGCTTTCTTTTCTTCAGCATATAACTTAAGTTTTTCAAATCCAAGTAGAGTTGGATCCATTAATTTTTTCTGAAATATCCAAAATAAATATTTACTCCAGTAGAGCCAGAGTATAAGCCAGAATACAATATTTGAAATAAAACATTTAGTATAAGAGGAGTTAAAGTATAAGGAATGTAAGTGTCATTATATTGAATTATTATCACATACATGCACTAACTTTTGACATACATCCGACGTTACTCCATATAGTTATCTGAATCAATGAGCTTCAGCTGCTCTTTTGCTAATCGATTCATTTTGTTAGGAGTCAGACCTCACACTTTGATATCACTTATACTCTATTTGATATGTTATCAAATCAGGTCTCGAAATCGTTGACAGAAATTGCAAACTATTATCACAATAACTCGCAGAATATTTGCACACATCAGCATATTTAATATTATGAATATATTCAGATTCAGATTATTATATCATTGATCAAAATTAACTCAACTCATGGATAAATAAATTTCTTATGGATTTCAATTTTCTATAATATTATGCTTAAAAATCTGTTTTAAAGACTTATCAAATCTGAACGATAAATAACTTTAAGATAAAAAATATATAAAAATATTAATATTATAATAATGTTATCTTTATTAACATCAGTCAAATGTGTGGTATCGTATTTCAATCTGAAACGCTATAACTTAAGAGTGATTTTCCAAATCTTTGATATATTCTTCAATTAGAGATGATTTAAAATCAAAACTTGAGCTCTTTTGATAAATAAATTGAAAATATTTGTGAAAAATGTGGCAGAAATACAAAAAGTCAAACGCTTATCAGTTGTTACGAACATCCGTAACAAAAAGGCGATAACGAAATGATTTATTGAGTACTATTGAGTATACACTGGTATTTGTGGGTATTTGTTGTAATTAGACTTCTTACAAATCCAATACAACTATACCGTACTTCACATGCCTTCACATAATTTGAATCTGATTTTAATAAATTTGATTCATTTTCTTCTCTTTGGGCAATAATATTCACGGCTAATGAATCTTCTCTAATAAGATTCAAAATGGAATTGAAAATATTTAATTTGATGTTAGCGTTCAATCTTTAATGTTTATCTTCTGTGTGTTTAGTTTATTTGTAATTCGTTTTAACGTGAGTTCAATTTTCTTTCAGAATAGCTTAGCTTTTAATACTACAATTGATTTTTGCGTTTCTATTTATGTAACTAAACAAATGAAAATAAAATTAATGCAATCCATTAGATCATTGTCGGCCCACTCTATTTTGCTAAAGGGCTGGATTAAGACACAGCATACTTCTCGAGGGCAAGAATTAAGACAAATTTTTGAAAACATTTTAATTTATTGATCGTATTAATTTATTAACATAAATCCTTTTTACCTTTTGGGGCCAAAAAATAGGCCAAGAGGATCGGATCCGGCCCTGGGGACCTATTTTGGCCGACTGTTCATTAGATGATTCCAATCATAGGCTAATTTAAATATCAAATCTGTGGAAGTAATTTCTCGACAGAAAAGTTTAATTTAGCCCTAAAGAAAAGAAATTTATTTTTTTGAAGCAAAGCCTTAATACTAGAACTAGTATAAGAAACAAAATAAAAATAAATGTACAAAATTTATATATTGCCGGCACTGAAATGACTTTTTTATTACTTTTTTAATTCATAATAAGTTATTTTATGTAATGTTCAAGTATTCAACTCTATTTCGTAAAAAGTAGAACAAAAGTTAATTTCTAATGACTTTTTCTTTCTGTTTGAGTTTTTTAATAGCATTATTCCGATCAAAATTGTGTTTTCCCAGAAAAGAAAGTTTATGTGATTTCTCAGTCCATTTCACTTACTTTTTCTATTTTTATTGTTAGGTTAGAAAGAAATGTTCAATTGATAAACTTTGGGCTATTTTATTGCTACTAAAAGAATATAGAGAGACAAGCGCTTCAGCTGTTCTCAAGAAATAATTGGATATTCGAGTACAACATCTTTTGATGAAGACCGGACACAGTCATGATTCAATAGTGAGTAAAATTGTAAGTGTGTTAATCATTTATTCAGATCATGCTTTCTTTTACTAAAACATAAGTACAGTATATGAAGATTATACAGACCATACAGACCTACTATAAATTTATATTAAAGATCATTGTTCAAGAATAGCATTTACTGTCATCTAATGAAATACTTTTCAATAAATTTCTTTTTATGTATTTGTCATTATATTATTTGGTCGAAAAATTCTGATTAATTATCCAGAATTTTATTTATTTTTTATTTTTTAGCAAAAAAAAGTCATTATAGAATTCATCAGTCTTAATTGTTGCCAATTTTGATTGATTAATCAATTTTAATGCTTGGTTTTGACAAATTATTATACATTTTTGTTTAATAGAGTGTTTAAACACTAATTTAATGTTTTATTAATGCATGAAATTTAGCAGTAATTTCGTGAAACTTCACTCTTGCACAATAATCTTTATGATGTACTGTATATATATATATACTTATACAGTAAAGTACTG